>JAHKKF010499803.1:7368-18492 GCA_019740295.1 Labeo calbasu
TTAAAAAAAAAAAAAAAACACTTTACAGAAATCCCTTTCTGCCCATATTTTCATCATGTTCCAAAATGTTTTAATATAAATCTATCACGGTAATCAAATATCATCAATGTTGTAAAAAGCTTAATATTTTTGTGAAAATCAGGACATATTTCGTCCTATAATTAGTTTTTATGAACAGAAAGATCAAAATATCAGCAAATTGAGACCTTTAGTAGCAATTTATGTCCCATTTCATGCATCTTTGCTGAATAAAAATATAAATTTCTTAAAAAAAATAAATAAATAAAATGGTAACACTTTACAATACATTTAACTAGTTAATGTATTACTAACATAAATGAAAAATTAATAATACATGTATTACACTATTTATTAATCTATGTTAATGTTAGTTAATAAAAATATAGTTGTTCATTGTTTGTTCATGTTAGTTGATTTTAATAATTGTTCAATTATAGTTCATGTTAACTAATGTAGTTAACTATGGTAACTAATGTTACATATTGAGATTCATATTTTTAAAAAGTCTGAAAATACTGTCAGACTTTTTTTTTAAGCCACAATACAGTAGGGAACATATTGTTTTGGAAGCAAGCAGGATATCCTGTGGATAATAAACAAGCCTGCTACTTTGACCAGATCTGAAATCCCACAGGAAGCAAACCTTTAGTGTAGCCGCACACAGGGATACAGATTTAAAGGCTCCCTAGACTAGGCATGCCAGAACGGCTCGCCAATGAAATGACAAGAAAAACATAAGATGACTCTCTTGTTACCGTGTTGCTGTAGAGGCCAAATGAATGCCTGAGCAAAAAGTGCATGTCAGGTCTCTACTGAATATACTGCTGTCCATTCAACAGCAGCAGCCCCTCAAGACTCTTTAACAAACAGCTGGAAAGGTGAGAAAGAGGCAGGACGATTTCCTTTGAAACTCACACAAGATGCCTTCAATGGCGTCGCGCTGGATGAACTTTAGATTCAAGAGTTTGACGTTTGCTCCTGTTGACTCCACAAAGGCGTCACCCTTGTTACGCTTCTCGATCACCACCTCATCCGGCAGACCGTATCCTAAGGGAAGACGGGGGGGGGGGTGAAACGGCTTTAGAAAAAGAGCTTTTATGTCCAACACTTTTTTTTATTTTTGGCTGACACTTCTTACCCAAAACAACTCAAAATGTATTTTACAAAATAAAACTGAATCAAATAATAGATGGATGTTTAAGGTTGTTTATATCTCTTTTAAATAACACAAAAAGTCTAAAACAACCTTGTTATAAAACAGGCATGTGATAGCATAGTTTCGCCAGTAACAAGAACTTGTTAAAACTGCGCTCTTTGAATAAAACATTTTCTGAACCTCATGACAAAAACGCTGAAGGGAAATTGACAGGCCCTTAACCCAGATGGATCACTGTCATTTACCACGAGGGCTACCATCCAGCAAAGAACATCTCATTATAGAAAAAGCCTCTCCATAAAGGACCTAATTCTCTATGGAAATTAGACCGTCTCTCAGTCTAGACACACGGCTTCCAAGTAACAATGTGGCTAAATGACCATCAACAAGCGTGTTGAGTTTATAGCAGCCGGCAGACTGATGACTGAGAGGTCAGCTTAGCACCATCTCGGTTTGAGATAGCGGTGGCAGGTCAGCGAGAGCGGCGGTTCAAAGCCGCAGAGTTTGACAGCCCGGCTTCATTACACACTGCTCTTTGACAGATGGTCCTGAAGCAGGTTTCTTCCAGAGTTTTCTAACAATGCCCAGATGAACTTGAGCACCCTGGTCAGCTCTCACACACTTCCTTAAAATGCCAAAGGCTGAATATAGACCAATAAGGTCACAGCACTATCCACTCCTCTACGGCTGCAGATTTGCTGGAAGATCTCAACGTAATTGACAGCAGCGGGACGCTATGAATTGGAAAAACACAGAATCACACAGACCGTATACTTCATGCACCACCGTTGCATGTCTCAATGACTCACTTACTTCTAAAAGCATACGAAACTATTTAGAGCTCCTTCAAATAATCTCGACGATAAAGCTGTAGCCTGAGACAGAGGCACGTCTGACGTTTTCGCTAAATATCAAAGACCTTTAGCGCGGGGAGCCGAGTTCTTTTATGGTAATCTGGCAGTGGTCTAATTGAGTCGCTCTTCTCCTGTAGTAGAGCCAGCAGCCGCCTGTGCGTTATCTCCTCTTTCAGGGTTTCCCTGACGCTGCAGGAGGGACTGCCAAGCACACAAAACCTCCATATTTAAACAGCGTCCTCCAGGCCTTCTTTCCTCTTCCTCATTTGACTTCATCACTATCTGACTTTGCAGGTCGCCCATTTGCATAAAGAGACTCGACCCTGACCCCGTGCTCTCTCTGCTCGCCTGCCTCCACATTCCTCATGCATTAATTTCCGCCCCCCATCATTGAAAGGTGGTTATTGCGCCATCGAGCTCAATTACCTCGGCAGGCTTTCTAATATCACACGCCGATTGCGGTGTTCGTTTTATACACATCCAGGGAACCATTTTGACAAACAAGGCCCGGTGCCAGACTATTGACTTAGTGTTATGAAGCATGCTGTGTCACAAGCTTTATTAAAGGGAAAAGAATAGTATAAAATATAAGTCATTTCCTCTGAGTTTTAGAAATAAATAAATAAAGAAGTACCTTCCAAATCAATTGGATGATAAAGGTCAATGTCTCTACATCACTGCAGCTAAAACCGGCCAAACCATTTAGACACCACTAATGTTGGGGGAAATTACTTTTAAAGCCCCCATGAAATCAAAATTGAAGTTTTTTTGTTTTTTAGTATGAATATATTAGCCTTAAGGTTATCTATAAGTTAGTGTGCTCCAAAACAATGACAAAATTTGCATTTAGAAGATATAGGGAGTCCTATATCCATATTCCACCAATATGGATCAATGATTTTGATGACGTCACCCTGAGTTTTCGCTGCTAGAGGCAGCATATTCAAAACAAACAAAGAACCAAAGGCGTACTTTTATGATGTCGTGATTGTGTGTGGAATCACGGGAGTTGTAGTCTTCATCCCCACAGCCAATGCAATCCGTCGGGACTTGGGCAGAAATCATGTCCATGGGTGAGCTAATGTATTAAAGACTTATTAAGGTCACTGTAGTATGAAGCAGGGTGAGGCTGAAAGTCGTGGAACGAGGCGGATGGAGTGATTGCTAATGAAGGACAAGCGCGATACATGGCTCGAAAGCAGCAGAGCTTTTATTATGCCACAGTCGAGCACTTCCGCTCCTTCCGGTCATGGGTATGTGAGGTAAAACAGCTCTGTTTTAATCAAACTAGATACATTTGAGTGTGTTGAAAGTTCTTTTATAATGCTACTCTGTGTGTTCGTCACCTGTCTAATAAAATGAATAACATATTAAAGTGTCTTTCGGGTTTTCATGTTTTCTACAAAATAAACCTGAAAATCGAGGGTGTATGACATCAATGGCAGGCGACACAAGAACACGGTCCGTTGCACTAGTTACAATTTCTATTGGATTTAAACATTCTTTGAAACATTTGGGATTATGCAGGTACACAAGTCAGGTAAATATATAACACTGCTCTAGCGTTTTTTTTTTTTTTTAACAAAATAAATTATCTTTTAATTTTGAATTTAAAAAATAAATAAAATCTTGCATATTGTGCCTTTAAGCTTCTCATCAAACTTTCAGTCCAATCAAAAGCTCTCTAGAATCCGAAGTGTCCTGCCCCCTAAACCAAAAACAGACACTATAGCCGCAGCTGAAATCGGTTATTTGTTCACAGATTTATATATACGTCTGGTTTTGCGTTATTTCACATGAACCACCACAGTGCGCACAGTCTGTTCCAGACTCGATAGCACAGAGCAGATCATACGAGTTGGCAAATACCATAAAATGTATCAGACCCATGTGAATTCTACACAGAATACTATACATTCCATGCATAAACATAAATCACACAATTTGGCACAAATACAACACAATGACACAACTACACATCCTAGGGTCATTATAATCACTGTTTTGCTGTTTCATCTGTTAAATGCAGCTTTACCGATCTCAATGGGTCTGGCCCAAGCTATGATATAAACAAAACACTATTGCCCATTTAAAAAAGTGGGTGGCTCTGCTCGATATGACCCGCTTCGTCTTTCTGTTTCAGTTGAAATTACGTAACACAAAATAACACTGTGTGCTTCAAGCCACTTTAGTGGCTCTTTAAAAGTAATACATAAAAATGTAACTAATTGCGTTTCTTAGTTACTCTTTATGGAAAATAAAGCATTGAATTATAGTTGCCTTAATTTTTGTCACCTGGCCTGGCTTTGTTTGTTTTTTAATAACAAAATAACCCAAAAGGTACATTTTTGGCAACTGTGTAATTAATAGTGTGTAATTAATAAGTATCCGGCTGAAGGAAGTGTTTCTGCCTCTGTACCAGGGAAAGGATAAGTGTCAGTGGAAAAAAAAAAAAAAAAAAAAAAAAAGGGAAAATAAAGTAGGTTACGTTACGTTACTTGTTTGAAAAAGTAACTTGAGATATTTCATTGCAAATGTAAAAGTAATGCATTACTTTAGCAGTTAGAAATAGAATTTTTTAATGTCAGTGTCCTCACACAGGGTAAATCATATGCATTTAATGCATTTGATGCAATTACTTTTATTCTACTTTTAGTTAGTCCCTTTTTTTTAATTTATCTCTTTAATTTTTGAGAGACAAAAGAAAGTCATACAGGTTTAGTACAGCATAAAGTTGAGTAAACATAATTTTAATTTTAACCCTCCTGCCGTGTTAATAAAACGGATATTCTGTTTGTGTTAGGGGTCAAACTGACCCCACAAAATTAAATGCAAAGTAAAACGAGTAAAACATTTCTTTGTTTTTATTTTTAATGACCACTTGTAGTGACTATCTGCACTACAACGAAAGACGGCAGGTGACTGCAAATGACTACAATTAAGTATAAGTAGTACCTAGCATTGTTTGTACTTGGTGTAAATAGTATTTATTGCTATTTGTACATAATGTAAATAGCCTCTGCCTTTTTGTTATCTGGTTCTCAAACACCTTTGGAGGGTAAAATGTGCTTTTTTTTTTTTTTTTTTTTTTTTTTAAACAGTTGTTTTTTTTTTTGGACTGTTGAAGTCAAATAGAAGAAGAAACAAAATAATCACTGGTTAATTCAAACAACAATTCTGCCTTAAATTTCTCATATATTTGATATTGTATATAGTTTTTGGTTTCTTTACTATACTCTTTTCTGTCTTTCAAAATTATTTTTGCATGGAAACCAATGAGACATTGTAAGCACAAAGTGTTGTGAATCCTATGACACCAACTCTGCATATCAACAATTGTCAGGTCAAAAGAAGGTCAGTTCAGACAGAAGTGCACACAGTGAGTCATGTGATTACCTTCAACCTCGATGGAATCGACAATACTGATGGAGCTGGTGATGCTGTAAAGGCCAGGGCATACGATGACCACATCCCCCTCATAGCACGCATTGACCGCAAGAACTGGGTCACTGTGAAACTGGGAACAAAACACAACAATCATCTTTGTCCTGAAGTAAAACCAACGAAAACTGAATTTCAAATCATACTGAGTAGGAATAAAAAAAGAAAAACAGTCTGACACACACACACAAAAAAGTGAATGCACCTCAGTGCGGTTGAGTACAGGCATCTGATCACACACCTGCACCATTTTAACAAGTATTTAGGGATAAACTGGCTCACAGAACAAGAGAGATCAAACATGATCTATTGCATGAACACAGTGCTTTAACAAACCTTTACAAATCCTGCATTACAGCACCTTGACACATTAGTGATCAGACTGTCCTAACAACTTTAATCTTACCATCACAACAGAAGATGGAGAAGTGAGCGAGTACGCGTTAGGTTTTACTAGCAAAATTATTCATCGAGTCCAGCGGTCATAAAATTATACTAGCACGAGTGAAATCGATGATTTGATTTTTTCTGTGAGCTCTGAGGCGGCCAGCGCTCTCAGGCAGATATTAACCTTTAGGAGGTAAACCCAGGAAATTAAAAGACAGTGATCAGAGGCTGTGGGAGAAAGAGAGCAGGGCATTAATATCAGCATTTGGGGAGGATTTGCACTCTGCCTTCCTTGTCTGAAACTACTTTATTTAAACGATCAGACCATCCTCCATCCAGATCCAGCTCCCGGAATAGCGGAAGTGACCTTTTCCAATTCAAATACCATATTTCCCACCCAAATCTCTTGTCGTGGCTTGAAACTAGACTTTGCTCAGACTGCAGTCAAAAGTGGCCCAAATTCCACTTTTTGCACATATGTGACTCAGATCTGTGTGAACAGCACAAAATACATGAAATCTTATTTTTCAATTCCAGTTTTGGGTCACTTTTATATCCTATAACAGGTCTGATGTTTTCCAATGCAACAACTATAACAGAATTCATACAACTTTTACATCACTGTAGATCGATATTTGCCTCATCACAATTCTATGGGAGTTCATTCAATTCTCATTCAAATCTGATAGGAACTGCATAAAATGTCCCATAAAACATTTTACGTGGCATCACTTTACAATAATGATGCAATATAATGATGTATGATGTTGAAATGTAGTTAACTAATGTTAGTAAGTTAAGCTAATAAATAAAACCTTCTTGTAAAATGATTTTACATACTGGTACTTCTTTTAACACTCAGTTAACATGAAAGACATGAAAGATGTGAAAATAGTGGAGGGACAGAGAGGTATTAGAACTTGTAAGTATTATGGTGACAGTTAAATACAAGCAAAACTTTAGGGGTCAAATATCCAAAAATAACATTTTAAAAATATCTAAAAATTTTATATATTAATATATATATTAACTTAATTAGTTATGAAGAAATAATGCAATTAAAATATTTTAACGCAGTTAAAGCACTGGTCCCGCCCCCAGACCTATACGTTATCTTTTATTTCATTAGATTTAGTTTCTTATTTACAGTATCATTTCATTTATAAAAAAAATATATAATAAAATATATATATATAAATAATAATAATAATAATTATATTTATTATATTATATTATATTATATTATATTATATTATATTATATTATATTATATTATATTATATTATATTATATACCCCCAAAAAATAAATAAATAAATACATTCTGCCATCATTAACTGACCCTCGTGTCATTTCAAACCTTTCTTTTGAGGAACAAGAAAGAAGGTATTTTGAGGACTGTTATTAACAGCTGTTTTGGTTACCAATGACTTTCATTACATGAACAAAAAATACAGAGATGTTTCTCAAATTATGTTATAAACTATCTAAGCACTAAGGCTAAAGTGTGAACATAGTTCTCCATTTCACAATCCAGATGTCATAGACCTCTTCCAAATCCCTATTTACAAAGCCAGTACAGGAGAAAACAAGACCATTATTTTGAAAAGGTGAGTACAAGGTCTTCTGACCAGCATACAACTGTGACATTAAAAAGAGAAAGGGTTATACACACACCTGCACTTCAAACTCTTCACTCGAATAGTGGGGCATCAGTTTGTCAGTTATCAAGCTTTGAAGCTGGTGAACTGTGGCCGCGGCAGATACCAAGTGAACCACTCGCCCACCAGCGGGACGTGGCCCCTTTGCCCTGCACGACTGCTGACCCGAGTTCGCCTTGTAGCCCAGAACATACCTGCAAAAGGACACGCAGGTGGAATGGGTGAGCAACCCAAAGAACTAACAGACACACTCGCTTAAACACAGCTGTTCGGACTGACATGTCTTCGATCCCATCTGGAATCTGGTAACTCGGAAAGACTGATGATTAATTATGGAGCAGTGCGTATTGATCCTGAGCTTTGGAAAACGAAAATAAGTCAATACTTCAAAAAGCGTAAATGCCTGGTTACAATATTAATCACGTTTCTACTCACTGCATTGCTCTCCTGATTAAAGGG
This sequence comes from Labeo calbasu, assembly GCA_019740295.1. Classification (NCBI taxonomy): domain Eukaryota; kingdom Metazoa; phylum Chordata; class Actinopteri; order Cypriniformes; family Cyprinidae; genus Labeo; species Labeo calbasu. The sequence continues at coordinate 15,347 of JAHKKF010499803.1, forward strand.
ATAGTTCCCCCGAAAATGAAAATTCTGTCGTTAGTTACTCACCCTCATGTCGTTCCAAACCCATAAGACCTTTGTTCATCTTTGGAACACAAATTAAAATATTTTTGATGAAATCTGAGAGCTTTCTGACCCTGCATAAACAGCAACACAACTACCACGTTCAAGGCACAGAAAAAGTAGTAAAGAAAATCATAGCCCATGTGCCATCAGTAGTTCTACCTTAATTTTTTGAAGCTATGAGAATACTTTGCGCGCAAAGAAAACAAAAATAATGTCTTTAACAATTTCTACTGGTTCCTGCACACAAAAAGTATTCTCACAGCTTCATAAAATTAAGGTTGAACCACTGTTACTTGGACTATTTTAACAATGCTCTTACTACTTTTCTGGGCCTTGAACATAGTTGCTGTGTTGCGGTCTATGCACGGTCAGAAAGCTCTCTGATTTCGTCAAAATATCTTAAAGGAGAACTTCCAGAACAAGAATTTACAGATAATTTACTTTCCATCTTGTCATCCAAGATGTTCATGTCTTCTTTTTTTATTCATAAAAAAAATTATGTTTTTTGAGGGAAACATTTCAGGATTTTTCTCCGTATAATGGACTGCTATGGTGTCCCGAGTTTGAACTTCCAAAATGCAGTTTAAATGCGATTTTAAACGATCTCAAATGCGGTTGTAAATGATCCCAGTCAAGGAAGAATGGTCCTATCTAGCGAAACGGTCAGTTATTTTCATAAAAATAATACAATTTATATAATTTTTAATCTCAAATGCTTGTCTTGTCTTGCTCTGCCTGAACTCTGTGTATTCTGGCTCAAGACATTTAGGGTATGTCGAAAAACACCAATCGTATTTTCCCCCTCAACTTCAAAAATCATTTCAAAATCATCCTACATCGCTGCAGAAGTACCGACCCAGTCTATGAAAAGTGAACATGCAAAGAAGATCAAACATCCTCAACAAAAAAGGTAAAACAGCGATATAGGATGATTTTGAAGTTGAGGGAGAACATGAGATGGGAGTTTTTCGACATACCCTAACTGTGATGAACCGGAAAAAAACACTACATAAGACCCTTTTTTCTCAGCTGGGATCGTTACCAACCCCATTTGTGATCTTTTGAAGCCGCATTTAAACTGCTTCTTGGAAGTACAAAAATCGGAGCACCATATCAGTCCATTATATGAAGAAAAATGCTGAAATGTTTTCCTCAAACAACATAACTTCTTTACGACTGAAGAAAGAAAGACATGAACATCTTGGATGACAAGGGGGTGAGTACATTATTTGTAAATTGTTGTTCTGGAAGTGGAGTTCTCCTTTTAATGACAGAATTAAAATTTTTGATTGAACTACCCCTTTAACTTGCAGTTGAGGACCAAAGCCATGTTGTTGGTACATATGTACAAACACCTCTCAATCTCAAACTCACGCAGCAGTAATAATTACCTGAGCAGCGGGTTTTCAATAATACGCAGCTTGCGCTTAAGTGCTTCCAGCTGCTCATACATTCGCAGTCCTTCCACCATGGATACGTTGTCTTGCTCGGACTCAGAGTCGCTGTCCAGGCCACTTCTCAGGCTGGAAAACTCCTGAAACTTCTCAGAGCAGAGTGCTAGTGTCGAGTGATACTCGACTACAAGACCAGCTGGAACACGATCCTCCAAGATATCATAGTACCTGTTGAAAACACATGGAGGGGGAGAATTTGGCTATAAGCAGATTTAAAATCCTCTACTTAAAGGTGACAATGTGTAACTTCTGCATCACTACTGGAAACAAAAAGAACTGCAAACAAACTTTAAAAAAATAAATAAATACATAAAATGTCACAATGGTGCCATTAGGCTCATTTGTTTGTCTGACATCTTCACTGTTGTTTATGCCAATGTGAGTTTAAAACTAGATATCCTATGTTTAGGTTAAATAGCTCATTTCATAATGACTCCATAAATTATTTGCATTACTCAAAGCAATTTATAGTGTTGTCACATGATGACCTGTTCATTACTGAGTACACACTGCCACCTAGTGGTCAGAGCTTCTTTACAGCTGCCACAGAGCTACTGGGATGCCACTTAGATTTATTCAGTGTTATGCGGTCATGCTTCAGGGGAAGAGACAGGACACACAGAGGACACTTACAGCCTAAGACGAGGCTCCACACACCGAACAAAGTAATCAAAGTCATCGTCCTCATCTTCCTCATCCCACTTCCTCCAGATATGCTTATAGAAAAACCTGTGGGGATTAGGCAAAAACGTGAGAGTGAATAACGGAGGGGAGGGGGAGAAAGACAGGGTGGGGGGAGACTCACTCGCTTAACCAGTCAGTTCAGTATGATAGAGGAACCTCCAGATTCACAAACTGGTATACAATTGTCATTCGCATCAATCTTTTGATACTCAAAATACGATACACAGAGTTTAATTTCATTAGATATTCAAACCAAGGTATTCAAGATATTCCTCATTTTTAAAACATTTCAAAATAAATACATTTAAGTAAATGTACTAATTTGTTGACAGCTTATGTAAGTTGAAATGTTTGTGTGTGTTTATACACGCACAAGCACACACATATACACACTGCCAATCAAAAGCTTGGGATCAGTAAGATTTCAAATGTTCTTTAAAGAAGTCTCATATGCTTATCAGGCTGCATTTATTTAATCAAAATTACAGAAAAAAAAAAACTGTAATATTGTGAATTATTAATAACATTTAAAATAAGAGTTTTCTATTTTAATATACTTTAAAATATAATTTATTTCTGTGACGCAAAGCTGAATTTTCATCAGCCATTACTCCAGTGTTACATGATCCTTCAGAGATGATTCACATTTATTATCAATATGCCGATTTATTTTCAGTAACACTGAAACAGGTGTGCTGCTTAACATTTTATGGAACCAGTGATACTTTTTCAGGATTCTTTGATGAATAAAAGGTTTAAAAGAACAGCATTTATTCAAAATAGAAATCTTTTCTAACAATATAAGTCTTTACTGTCACTTTTTATTAATTTAACATCCTTGCTGGATAAAAGTAAAAAAACAAATACATAACTGACCCCAGACTTTTGAACAGTAGTGTATATAGTTACATATACATATATACATATACATATACATATATATACATA
>JAHKKF010499808.1:0-11699 GCA_019740295.1 Labeo calbasu
CATTATATTTATGCCAGTTATTTTTTTATTTTATTTTATTTTATTTTATTTTATTTTATTTTATTTTATTTTATTTTATTTTATTTTATTTTTAGTTTAGTTTAATTTAGTTTAGTTTAGTTTAGTTTAGTTTGTATAATGTGCACAATAAGACCAGGAATGTGTTATATAAACTTTTGTGGTTTGATATATTTATGAGTGAAGGGTTTTTCAACAAGAAAAAATGCTATTATATGCATGTGTTACATTTTGATGAAATATTAGAAAAGAAAACTTCACTTCAATTTGGAATAATCCACACTAATATATTGTGTACAAAATACCTAGGAATTTATTTATTTTATATTAAAAAGGTAATAGGGTAAATTTTGATTATGTGTTGATAAAACTGATATAAAGGAAAAAAAGAAAAATAGGCTTTCAGTCATGTAATGACTTTTCATTTAAATGAAGATTCAATTAATTTGCATGATGCGGAATTAATATTGTCTCTTGTTAATGCTATTTGCGAATAACTAAAACCTAAAGAAGCTTGATTTACATGTTTTAATTTCATCTGTGTTTAATCTTAATCTAGATTCTATTGCTTTTTCCGCCTAAGGTCAAGTGTGCAGATCCCTAACCATTACATGGAGTTTCATTTCCCTTCTGCGAGATGCTTTCTTCCTTCTCTCAGCACTTTAGACAACAGAGAGAGAGCGAGAGAGAGAGAAGCTGCTTGCAAGGCATGACTGCTTTAAACAAATGACAAAAAAGGCCCATCTTAATGTTACACTTTTCTCCCCCAGAAGTTTGTCTGGCTAGTGATTTATTGTGCACTTTACACAGTGGTTAGCCTGTAAACAGAGGCCGTTTATCATGGAAGGGAGCCAGGCGGAGGCACGCGGTGTTCCTCAGAGACCTGGCCCGCAGATGCCGCGCGGTTGAAGGAAGAGCAGCGGCGAACAGGGAGGAGATGATTGCAGACTGGCTGGAGGTGACTGCTGAGGGTCCGTCCTGACAGCCAGGGCTGCGTCTGCAGGGACGCAGGAGGCCGTGTCAGAGCCTGAGGAGTCTCTCTCAGGTCAGAAAGTCGAAGAAAGATCCTCCACTGGGGAGGAACGGCGGTCTCTCGGTGTATAGATGAAGTGATGGGGATGGAGGAGAATGGATGGCTGGGATTCATGATCTATAAACTTGAGGCTTCATTTGAGAAAATGGACTGAAATCTAGCATTTTAGTGGGTTTTTTTCCATTTAGATACATTTTATATATTTTATAATTTCATTTTTCATATTTATTTATTTAATACTTTTGTTTTTAACATTTTGAATGTCTGTCACTTTTGGTAAATGGAATGCGTCCTTGTTGGAAAAAGTAATGAATAAATAAATAAATATGCCCAAAACAAACATTTTTATTAAAAAAAAAAAAAAAATCCGTGTTTATATCAGCAGTATGGGATAATAATGTATAATAATAATTGTAAAATAAATGTAAAACCTCTGTATGCTGAAAAAATTTAAATTGTACATTTTTGAAAACATATATATATATATATATATATATTAAAAACAGTAAAATTGTGAAAAAAATAATTTAATTTAAGCTATTTTATTTAAGCTATTTTAATATATTAAAATAGCAATATATATTTAATATATTTTCAAACTAAATATTCAGCACCATTACTCCAGTCTTTACTGTAACATTTTATTTTATTTTTTTTTATTTTATTTTATTTTCCAACAAAGGTGTATTAAAATTTACCAAAAGTGATGGTAACAACATTTAAAATGGTTAAATGTATATATATAATAAATTCAGTTTCTTTTTTTTCTAGAAATCATTGAGATATGCTTTTCCATTTTTTTCACAAGAAACATATCTTTCCATCAGTTTTGAAAAAGCTGTGGTGCTTCATGTCTGTTTTTTTATTATTATTATTATTATTATTGTGAGGATTTTCTGAAGAAAAAAAAAATAGCATTTATTTGTTTTTTTAATCAGCTGTGGTGCTTAATGTTTTTGTGTAAATTATCGTGAGGATTTTCTGATCAATAGAAAGTAAAAAAAAAAAGTATTTGATTTTATTTTTTTAATAATTTTAAGTTTCTTTACTGTCAGTTTTGGTAAATTTAATGCATCATTGCTGAAAAAATAAGTAAACAATTATTTAAAAAACACTTTTGGTAAATGTAATGCATCATTGTAGGAAAAAAAAAAAAAAATACAATAAAATAAACAATAAAATAAATAAGCCCAAACCCAACAATTAAAAAACTGTTTAGATAAAAAAAAACAGCAATGTATTCTGTGTGAACGGCCCCTGAAGGTCAGCGAGAGGGTTCAAACATGGCTAATTTACAACTATTTTGGTGCAGAAAACCTTGACTGACATTATAAGTGGACTTCAGGGGCAAAATTAACTGTTAAATGTGAAGAATACGGTCCCTTGAAGCTTTTTGTTGCTGTAAGTAATGTAAATAAGCATCCGTGTTAACGTAGCATTTATGTTAACGCATCTATATTGGCATATTAGCATTTCAAATGCAAAGTGCCATATAATGGGCTAGTATTAGCATTAGCGTGGTGTAATGTAAAGCGTAAGTCTAACACATCACCTCCAGCAGATGCGTGCTCAGGGAGGAAGTGATGCGCTAGCGGGCCGCCGTGGGACGTGCTGTTGTCAGCTGCATATCAGCACGCTGTAAATAGCCCGAGGCTGCGCTGTTTTATCGGCGAGTAGAGACCTCGCGCTCTCTCGCCAGCTGCCGACGCTGCTTTAAACTCGCAAATAAACGAGAGAGGGATGCTTTTCCGCCCCGTCTGTGTAAACCTGATTTTCATAAAAAGGTGATCAGATCAGCTGTGACATTGTGCACAATAACTTGTTGTTTTCTCGTCGCTCCTTTCTGGCATTTTCTCGCCCGGGGTGCATCACCCTACAGATTATCTGAGGCAGTGGGAGACAATATGTAATTAACCCATGTGACCTCAATGTCTTAATTGTTGACTGTTGGAGACCCAACAGCAGCACCTCCAGCAGTGATATCCGTACCATGAGGCTTCCTTTATCCAAAAGTCCTAATTATACACACTTAATGCAGAAATGACCTAACACAATTGCTCGTTTCTTATGCATACGACTTTTATTGATATGAATCAGGCTTTGTTTTGCAGAATATTTATGTATGGCGTCTGTGATTCGGAGCTGTTCATTAGCAGTGCTTGCTCAACATTGTATTATGCATTAGTGTTAGCTTTATCCTGCATAATTGATCAAATGTGAGTGAAAAATGTTAAAATCTTGCAGCTTTTTGAGGACGGAAGATTAAAATGAGCTGTGACGTTTCTAGAGACTAGAGTAACATATCCAGATAGCACACGTACGTTAGCAAGATGTCTGTTAAAGATCTCTTGATCTGGAAAGCATCTGCTGTATACAAACGTCTGGCAGACATCTGTAAGATGTCAGATTTACATACATTCTAAATCATAAACATCTTAAAGACATCTAATAGACGTCTATTTGACATCTGATAGGAAACGTCCAACAGACGTATTGCAGATGAGCAAACTACGTCTCCGAGATGTACGTGTACTATCAGGGTAGAAAACTCGACTAGTAACCCTGATAACACACGTACATCTCGAAGACGTCTATTTAACGTCTGCATTTACATCTGCAAGATGTATTTTTTAGAGTGTTTGCTCATCTGAGATACGTCTATAGGACGTTTCTTATCAGATGTCAAATAGACGTCTATTAGATGTCTTTAAGATGTTTATGATTTAGAAAGTATGTAAAACTGACATCTTACAGATGTCTGCCAGACGTTTGTACACAGCAGATGCTTTCCAGATCAAGAGATCTTTAACAGACATCTTGCAGTCGTACGTGTGCTTTTTGGGAAGCGATCATCCAGAAAAAATTGACAACTTTTTTTGTTGTTGTTTACACAACACTAGTATATAGTGGTATTGTTAGATTTAACTTAGACATTGTGATACATGACTCATATACGATACCATTTTTGATACCACGGGGAAATGCTACTACATTAAGGGCATACAATTTGAGATTTTTATTGAAAGATAAATATAACAAGGCTAGAACATGACAATGAGGCATATTTTTACATTAAACACTGGAGAAAAATGCACAGATTTGCATATGTTTACTTTAAATTTCTATCCACCTTATTTTTTTCCGTAAGAGCACAGCCATTTGTAAATTTTATGGGTCTGGCTTCCGGTCTCATCTACGTCCAGCTATTTTAGCTGTACAAAACAGCTTGTTTTGCTGCTTGATATTACACATTGGTGTGTCTTACCGTATTATTTCAATGTATTATCTTAATTATGAACAAACTGGTCTGTAGTGCAAACAGTTTTGCCGTTTACTACATATTGTTATTCTTCTCGTTATTTCCCTATAGCGGCTAATGCACCGAAACATGTACTTTATATTAAAAAATAAAGTGGATAGCTATAAACATAGCTATGTAATGTTTGTTTCATTCATACTCAACGCCAGAGGGCGCCCTTGCGCGGAAACTCCACATATGCCTCACAGGAAATCCCTTACATGGACAAAGATATCAAGCTATCGCTGCCTGTTACTGAATAAAAAGAAGATAAAGACGCTTTAACTGATCAAAGATCGTTTAACTGAAGAAAATAAACACACACATTTGGCAATATATGGTTCGTCTGTCCTCTTTAAGCTACCTCAGGTATTTTCATAAGAATAAGATCAATTTATAATGCATCGCCAATCAAGTACTATAAAATAACATTTTCTGCATTGCTTTATGATAAGAAACCACATTAGATCACAAAAGGAAGCTCAGTGAAACACTCGACTGACTTTATAAAGTGAGTTCAGACTAAAAATGTAATTAAATGTGCATTTTGTTGAACAACAGATTTATATGCTTCTCGTTACGTGAACGCACTGCTGGTAACGGTAAATTGATGCCGCAGAAAGAGTAACGTTATTGTTATTTTTTTTAAACGCTATTATATAATTTATTTACTAAAACAGACTCTTGGAAAAACACCCTCATCTGCATTTTTTGCAGAAAATGCACCTATACTTTACAATTCACTGCATTTTCTAGATTATCCACCTTATTTTTCCCATATGAGCAGCCGCAGCCATTTGTAAATTTTATGGGTCTGGCTTCTCCTCTCATCCGTGTCCAGCTGTTTTTAGCTGTACAGAACAGCTTGTTTTGCTGCTTAATATTGTAAATTGGCCGTGTCTTACCATTTTATTTTAATGTATTAAACTAAATATGAGCTTTGGTTTGTAGTGCAGACAGTTTTACCGTTTACTGCATGTTTTTATTCTTCTATAGCGGCTAATGAACCGGAAGTCTCGCCCCTAGGCTTACTTCTGCATTGAAGAATAAGGTGGATAGATTAATGCACTAAAGACTTATTTTTACACAGTTCGTTGCAAAACACGTTTACCATAGTGCTTGATTTGTGAAGCATTACAATTTGGCATTTACATCACATAACCAGCTCTATGAAGTCTCTTATATAGCAAAGTTGCTCGGTAGCTCACCTGGTACAGAACTGCACTTGTAGAAGCGAGCTGGTTTTATATAAATTTTGCTTTTGTTAACACTTAGTTGGTTTATGGTAGTTTATTGTAGGTGGTATGTTATTTTCATTAGACAGGACTTATTTAAGTGCAATCACTAGACGTTTCATTTCTGAGCTGCCACAATACGCATAACAACCAAGATAGTAAAACATTGCCAGATTGATGTTTCGGATAAATCTGATGTGCCTTTAGCACCACTCACTGGACATTTCACTTTTAAAGTGCTGCAAAACATGCAAGAAGCAGTATTATATTGCAGAAATATCATCACAGACATGTTTTTCCAATGAAGCCCGTGTTGTCATTTTCAATGAGAGAGCAGAGGCAGGCGGCAAAACGGTGGTGGCACGGAAAACACAACCGCTTGCCAAGTTGTGCTAGCAGCTCTCACCATGCAAAATAAAAAGTGATTTTGCAGCTGCAGCGTGTCATTGACCAATCACAGGTGATTTTGTTCACAATCAAGCACTTTAGCTTTTATGTTGTTTTGTGTGTGCAGCAAATTTCTCCTGTTGTTCACGCTGCTACTTTGTGCCTAGAAAAAAAGTTCTTTGTGAGAAATGACTTTTTATTGAGAAATTAATTCTTTTTTTTTGTTGTTTTTGCTGTGCCCAGGTATTATTGTAGTATATTAAAGAGTTACTTTTTATTTGTATGTTTTTTTATTCTATTTTATTTTTAGGTTTTTTGTGGGTTTTTTAAATCACACTGTTGTTTTATGTCAACATAGTTTCTATTATTTTTTTCATTTCAGTTAGACTTTTTTATTCTAGTACATCTAAAGTATGTTTTTTTAATATTATTATTCATTTCAGTTAACATTTTTTTATTTTAGTTTTTTAACACTTTTTAATGATTTTAGTTTTGGTTAACTGTAATAATAACCTTGACATGCACCGATTAATTGTTCACAATATGATTAATGCATTTAGAAAATAGTGTGAATTTTCATTTTGTGAGCCGACTTCAACCTTAGCGTTGCATTCGTAGCACGTCCTGACATGTAACATTACATTAGTTGCAGTCTGATCAATCCATAATTTTTTTCTGAAGTGTAAACTGCTTGAGTTGAAGAATGATATTGAGTTTGCATAAAAAAGAAAGTGGTTTTGAAAGAACTGCGCTACCTTTATTGATATGAATGAGGCGTTTTTTTGCCTAATATTTATGTATCGCTCACACCGTCCCTTAGAGTTAAGGCGTCTGTGATCCGAAGCTGTTAATTGACGTTGTAATTGTTGCTCTTTAATGATCTGTCAGAGTTTTCCACCCGGGATGCGGTTCTGTTTGCAATTCCGGGCTTGATGGCTTCCCTCTCTTGCGCTGAGGAATAAGCTATTTGTGAGACTCTCGCCTGACTTGTTTCTTCTCTTTCTCTCTTTCTGTTTCCTCCACAGTCCCTGGATGGATTTGTATTTGCACTAAACAAGGAGGGGAGGTTTTTGTACATCTCAGAGACGGTGTCCATATACCTGGGGCTTTCACAGGTGAGTGCACATGAGATTTTCACTCTCCGATCTCTTTTCGTCCATCGGTGCGGAAGAGAATCTGGACAAATTAGTGTTAGATAAACTCCTGCGGGTTTGTTAGCTGCCTGTTTAATTCGCGGCGTTCATCACTGCATATTTTAAGCGGCGGAGAGATGTTCTCATTGGAATGCTAGCACGTTCCCCGCTCCTGTTGGCTCGAGCCCGGGCCTTTCAATAAACAGACAGATCGGCGAGGTCAGACGGTGAGAAAGTGACCTTCAGAACTCTTACGGTCCTGTCTAGCTGAGCTTCATCTCGAGTGCTAGCAGGCTTCAATCAAAACAGACACGGCTGCACAACAGGCTGCTTCTGTTCACCGGTGGTTGAAAATTCACACAAATCATCAGAATCGTCTCTTGCTGTCCTTGTACGAGGGATCAAAAACGCACAGGTGCTGTCAAGATGCTCACTGTACCGGTTACTGTAACAGTTTAACTCGTTTTTGTCCGTCAGAGATTGGGAATCGTTTGGGATTTGTTCGGGATGGCAAACTACCAGCTAATTTTGAAAGAAAATGCTATGCAGCTTGTATACAGTTCACAGTGTGAGGGTCCAAAATGTGAAGTGTACATCCTGAGCACGCTGCATGGAGTACTGTATCCCACAATGCAATGCACTCCATTCGACCTTTCATTTCTAGTTGGGCAGATGAACCAGAGGTGATGCCAACCTCGATTTTTGATCCCAAAGGCTTGTTTAACTCAAAATTGGATTGAGTATAAAGTGTAAATTGGCATACTTACTAACTATTTTTGCAGAGAAAAAAATATGGCATTCATTATATATACTGTGCACGGTCTGCGAGTTCCTGGATGATATGGGTATACAGTTACATTGCATGAAATACTATATCCCACAATGACATGCACTTGATTCGACCTTTTATTTCCAGTTTGGCAAATTAACCAAAGGTGATACTGCGATTTTTATATATACATATATACACACACGCATACACTACCAGTCAAAAGTTTTTGAACAGTAAGATTTTTAATGTTTTTAAAAAAGTCTGCATTGATCCAAAGTACAATTTTGAAATATTTTACTATTTAAAATAACTCTTTTCTATTTGAATATATTTTAAAATGCAATTTATATCTGTGATCAAACCTTAATTTTTTAGCATCATTACTCCATTCACATGATAATTCAGAAATCATTCTAATATTTTGATTTGCTGCTTAAAATAACATTTATTGTTACTGTTATTATTGTTATTATTATTATTTTATTAACATTTATTATTAGTATTAATTGAAAACAGCTGAGTAGATTTTTTTTCAGGTTTCTTTGATGAATAGAAAGTTCAGAAGAACCACATTTATCTGAAATAGAAATCTTTTGTAACATTATAAATGTCTTTATCATCACTTTTAATCCATTTAAAGCATCCTTGCTAAATAAAAGTATTTACTTATATATTTTTTTCCGTTTTGTATAATGTTTCAAATAAATGCCAATCTTTGGATCTTTCTATTCATCAAAACCTAAAAAAAAATGTTCTCAATTGTTTTAAATATTAATAATAATAATAATAGTAGTAGTAGTAAATGTTTCTTGAACAGCAAATCAGCATATTAGAATGATTTCTGAAGGATCATGTGACACCGAAGACTGGAGTAATGATGTTGAAAATTCAGCTTTGATCACAGGAATAATTTACATTTTAAAATATATTCGGATAGAAAGCAGTTATTTTAAGAAGTAAAATACTTCACAATATTTCTGCTATTGCTATATTTGGGGTCAAATAAATGAAGGCTTGGTGAACAGGAAAAAAATCTTACTGTTCAAAAACTATTTATTTATTTTAGTTTTTTTTTTTTTTCAAGATGATGCCAGGACTTAAACATAGCCTACAAATTCTTAAACATTTATCATTGCATAATATATACTAAAAGTATTTAATGCCATATACACCAACTACTGTAATGCATGCAAATGCTGTGTACATGTGAACACCTGGATAATCTGGGTTCAAAATATGATGTGTGCAATAATACTTTCAATGCACATGCTGATAAACCAGAGATGATTCTTGACTTTTTTTTAGGCTCTGAAAATTAGGATGCATTCCTGAGATTATAAAATGCTTTACATAATGCATAAAGCAAGCACTGTGGACAGTATGTATGTGTTTGTTTGTTTTTTGTATGTTTGGAATATGCAGATCAAAAATAGCAGGCAGTGTGCACTACATGGTATATTGAACATATGCTTTCAATCAGGTTCAAGTGCTGCTATGACCTGTCAGATGTGAACAGTGTAAATATTGAGTCTTCTAAATTATAAAAGCAACAGTGGCTGTAAAAGACTATTAAAATATTCCACTAGATAGAAGGATTGAGATATGAATTAAGAAGAGAAGACTAAAGCAAACTCTAAATGAATGCAGCATTAATTGATTGATGATTTTTATCAAATAATTGATTAATTCTCAAAATCCTGGCTTTTGGAATTTGGCTTGCTCTTTTTTCGGTGGTATTATCTTTAGGTTGGGCTGCTGATAAAGTGCTTGTAAAGTCTTTAGTCTAAGTAGGTTTTATTATCTTACATGGTTAAGCTTATCCCATAACTCTCCTGATCTTAATTGCTAAACCTTTTTCTTCGTTAATCTGTCCTAGAGGCCACAAATTTATAAGGTGTAGTTCATTATTTTCATTGTTAATTGCATGAGCAATTTGCGAGCTTTTCTGCATTGACAGTTCTATGCATTTTTGTGCGGTGCGTTATCAAAAATAGACTATATCATATAGGATTTCATATATATGCTAGTTTTGTAGCTTAACTCTTCTGCTCTGAGTAGTTAATTAACATTTGTTGAAATTAGATTTTGGCGCTCGGTTAATGCACATCTCCAGCCATGCAAGTAATCACCAGGATAGCTTATCTTTTTGTAAATGTCTCTTTGATAACTAAACTTTGATTAATACAGGGAATATTAATTCATAGCACATTCAGGATTGTTGTAGCTTAAGTCTGCCCTGCATTTTTCCTTACGTTTTTCTGTCAGAAATAACAAATATAATGTGGTCCGAATAGCTCTGATGGAGTAGTACTGTACAGTCAGATTTAACACGTCTCCTTGAACTTTTTTATTTTAATCTAGCATAATGGTTGAAAATAGCTGTTTAACTCTACATGTTGTAACCCTGTAAGTTACAGCCTTCCGTTGCAAGCCAATAGATCTCCTTCGTGTGCGCGCTGATTTCCTAAGAGCTAATGATGGAGGTTATTAAAGATTCAGGGCTTGAACCATACTGTGGCCATTACACTAGGCACAGTCGATAGCATGACCTTTTAGCACCGCGGCTCAATCATACGAGCGCTCAGCTGCTCAAATCCGAGCTCTGCTCTCAGACAGATACTGCAGCCTCGCAGGGCACTAGAGGAGCACTAATCTCTAAATCGAGCTCTTCCTCAATCCGTTTGAAAGTAGATAGGAAGCGTCCAGTCATGGAGTCCACTGTCCCCGTAATGACATCAGCTGGACCTTACTGTGATTTCAAACCGACTGCACAATAGTCATGGACGGTGTGATTTATGGCATGCTTTGGAGAGCGAGTTGAGTTTGATTCTGGGTTACGCATGATGGATGAAGTTTTCTCCATTAGGATATTTAATTAGTATTAAATATTTATTTAAATGGAATTGTTTATTTGTAATAACAGTTAGCATTTTTATAATCGCATGCATGCATGCATGTGTGTGTGCATGAATAAATATATTTATCGAATGAGTATTATTTATTTTATTGCTGATAAATAATTTATTAATAATTATTAAATAATAATACAGATACATTACATTATTTAATATTAAGTGTTTATTATTGTCAGTATTGCTATTAGTTAATACTACTACTAATAATAATTATTATAATTTATTTTTATTTTTTATTTTATTTTCATTTATTAACAAACAAAAACACAATGCAATAATACTAATAATCCAACCAAAATAATAACAATAACATTATTAATATTATTATTTACCATTTTATTTTTAGCATTTTATATGCATTTTATCTTCACTTATTAACAAACAAAAACACAATAATGTAATAATACTAATAATTAAGCCAAAATAAAAACCAATAATAATAACAATGTTTATCTATCATTTTATTTCCACTTATTAACAAACAAGAACACAATAATGTAATAATACTAATAATTAAGCCAAAATAAAAATGGTCAAATAATAATATTAATAACACTATTTATTTATTTATTTATTCACTTATTAACAAACAAAAACACAATAATGTAATAATGTAATAATAAAGCAAAAATAAAAATAAAACAATAATAATAACAGTATTTATTTATCATTTTATTTTCACATATTAACAAACAAAAACACAATAATGCAGTAATGCTAATAACTTAACCAAAATAAATATAAAATCCAAGAATAACAACTACATTTATTTATTTATTTATTTATTTATTTTCACTTATTAACAAACAAAAACACAATAATGTGATAATACTAATAACTAAGCCAAAATAAAAATTTAATCCAGTAATAACAGCAACAACATTTATTTATTTATTTATCTTTTTTTT
>JAHKKF010499811.1:0-12716 GCA_019740295.1 Labeo calbasu
ACTTCAATGCATTAAAATGGATTTAAAATGAATACATTTTTCTAATGAATAAACAAGTTTTTCCCAGTTTATTGTAATTGTATTCTAAATATGTATTATTTAAATATTTAAATAAACTATTTAGATATATAAAAAATATATAGTTATAAAGTGATATAATTAGATTATTTTATGGATCAGTTAAGGTCAAATGTCATATTTTGCAACATCTTACTGTTACTTCTCCCTTACAAACGAATGGTGCAACCAAATTAGATTCAAACAAGTAGCTGCTAAAACCCGAGTGAACTTTACGACCCAAATTAAACAAAAACAAACCTCTCAGAGTCAGAATATCACAGATGCTCAAATATGGGCTTCCTTGACACGGACCACCTGGAAACGGCCCCACAACATCCAAACCCCACTCATTTATTTTTCTTCAGAGAGAGTAAAATTGTGTTGTTGTTCTTGTTGAGTGTTCTTGCGAAACAGCGGACATAAACCTGTCAGTCTGGTAATCGAATTGGAGCATATCGAATCTCTCCCCCAATTAAATTTTCCTTGAGCTGCAGCAGAATGATTTTGTGAAGTGCTAAAAGCTCAGGTCAGGTCTGGATGTGAGCCGTACCATCTGCTGCCAATGTGTTTCTGCAGAATCGCACAGCACACAGCCAAAACTTTGACACTCGCGTTGTTAATTCAGACGCGACAGCTTGACTGTTCCTCGTGCTTACTAGGTATTACACAGTTTAAGCGCTTCGCTCTCAAAATGACAAACCTGTCCTCGCCGAAGCATCTTTCCGGCTAGCGGCAAGGCGCTTAGCATACGCGGCAGCTTGGAGGAGGAGCCGCTCGCCCACCGGCCGGATCCGGTCCTGCCGCGCCCTGGCACCGGCGCTCGCGGCCCAGCCTGCCGTAACAGCTTGGATAGTCGCAGGGGGTGATGGGATACTGCAGGGCCTGGACTTCGCGTCGGGGCTGGGGGGAAGGAAAGGGGTGTTTTCATAGCGTCCGCCCCGCAGAGCGCACAGTTGTAGACGGAAAACTGCGACAGCGCATGTGACGACCCTCGGACCGCAGAGCTACAAGGCGTTCGATTGCAAAATTGACCTTAGTTTAGGTTAAAACGCCATACTTGTTACTTTTCTGAGCGATGGTTATTATGATTTCACCCGGCGGACATTAAAATAGGCAAGAAATCCCACAGACTCGAGGGTGGGCTCTTCTGACTCGGGCCTGTAGGAAACCATCTAGAAACTACCCAGAAGACCTTGCCAATCGTGCAGTAATGTGCTAAAAACACACAAATCACCTTTGCAATCACATCATTTAACAACATTTAAATAAAAATAACTACTCTAAAATATACTTTCACTTTTAAGACTCCAAAGCTAAACTAAACGGAAATAAAAATGGCCACGAAAAAAAAAAAAATCTAAAATAAGAACAAATTTAGAATAAAAATATAGAATAAACTGTAAAATAATAATAATAATAATAATAATAATAAAAATAAGCTGATAGAAATTGTACAAAAGTAAAATACTAATTAAAATAGTAGGCCTAAAACTGTACTAAAATAAAATAAATACTAATAGTAATACTAAAATACAAAAACCTAAAAAACAAACAAACTAGAAGCCAGAAAAAGTCTAAAATACAATAACATTAAAATACTAAGCTAAAACAGTACAACTAAAAACAAAATAAAAAGTAATTAAACAAACTAGAAAGAAAAAAACTAGTAAAAATACTCAAATACAATAAGAAAAAATAAATCAATAAAAGGACTATGACAGACTGAAAACTGACCAAAAAAATGATGAAATTAAAATACCAAGCTAAACACTACAACTAAAACCAAAATGAAAACTAATTAACAAAATGAATAAACGAATAAATAAATAAATAAATAAATAACAGACAAAAACGGCAGTTTGACTAAACTAAAACAAGCTAAAATACTTAAACTACGACCAAATTTAACACTAAATAAACAAACTAAAAAAATAAAATAATAAATAATAAACTGAAAACTGACAAAATTTTGAAAAATTAAAATACTAAACTAAAATCCTAAAACTAAAACCAAAAATAAACACTAAATAAACAAACTAGAAAACAGAAAAATAAATAAATCAATAAAAATGACAATGACAGACTGAAATCTGACAAAAAATTCACTAAATTAAAACACTTAGCTAGAAATACTAAAACTACACCCAAAATAAAAATAATTAAACAAACTAGGAAACAAACAAACAAATAAAAATGACAATGATAGACTGAAAACTGACAAAACTGTACCAAATTAAAATACTAAGCTAAAAAAAATAAAACTAAACCCAAAATAAAAACTAATTAAACAACCCAGAAAATAAACAAACAAACAAATAAATAAATAAATGACATTTATAGACTGAAAACAGACAAAAATTTGACTAAGTAAAAATGCTAAGCTAAAATAGTAAAACTAAAAGCAAAATAAAAACTAATGAAACAAACTAGAAAAGAGAAAAAAATAAAATAAATCAATAAAAATGACAATGATAGACTGCAAACTGACAAAAATTTGACTAAAGTAAAATACTAAGCTAAAATACTTAAACTAAACCCAAATTATACACTAATTAAACAACAGAAAAATGAATAAACATATTAATTAATTAATTTATTAATTAATTAAATAAAAATGACAATGATACACTAAAAACTGACAATAATTTGAGTAAATTAAAATGAGCTAAAATACTAGTTAAAATACTTAGCCCTAAAATACTAAAACTAAATTAAAAACAGATCAAACTACAAAACATCTGAAAAAAAACAACTAAATTAAAATAATACTAAGCCCTAGAACAATAAAACCAAAATAAAAACTAGATAAACTAGAAAACACACACACACAATAATAAATAAATGACAATGATAAACTGACAACTGACTAAAATTTTACTAAATTAAAAGAACAAGCTAAATTACTAAAACCAAAATAAAAACTAATTAAACAAAATAGAAAACAGATAAATAAATAATTAATTAAAATGACAATGATAGACTGAAAAATGACAAACATTTGACTAAATTAAAATAACACGCTAAAATACTAAAACTAAAACCAAAATGAATTAAACAAACTATAAAAGAGAAAATAAGTAAAATAAAAAATAAAAATTACGATGACAGACTAAAAACTGACTACATTTACTAAATTAAAATACTAAGCTAAAATACTAAAACTAGATAAACTAGAAAACACACACACAAACAATAAAATAAATAAATAACTAAATGACAGACTGAAATAAAACAATGATAGACTAAATTAAATACATAAAAAATAGAAGTAAAAACTAAATTTAAAAAGGCTAAACTATAACAACCCTGTATGGAGGGCATTTTCTTCAAAAAAATATATAATTCTATCATTTTTCTCACTATAAAAAAGGATAGCTAGATGTTAGCTAAAGCTGTCATCACAAAAAAAAACTACATATCAATTTTGATCTAACAGAAATAAAAACACTTAGTAAATATGGTATTTGGGGTGAAATTATGGTTACCATGCTAAATGGTTTGTAAAAAATTAAATAACTACAGCAATCACAAGTGTAATTAATATTCATACACAGCTAGCACAAAATCTGTTAAATGAGGTGAGGCCAGCCGACACAGTCACTGATCAGGGGTCGTAGCACGACTGAAACTGGTTCATAACGCAAGAACAAATTGGATTAATTGCATTCAAAAGGTTTCGTGTCACAATTACCT
Source organism: Labeo calbasu (assembly GCA_019740295.1). Classification (NCBI taxonomy): domain Eukaryota; kingdom Metazoa; phylum Chordata; class Actinopteri; order Cypriniformes; family Cyprinidae; genus Labeo; species Labeo calbasu. Next base: position 3,754 of record JAHKKF010499811.1, read on the forward strand.
AACTCCCATCTTCACGGCTACATTTAAAAGCACACATTACCCATAAACGAGGCCAGTTTCACTCAGGTAGCCTGAACAAACTTCAAAGCTGCTCTCCGGGCCGTGACTACAAACTGTGTTTTTCACCAAGAATATCAGGCGCTGGGAAATGATTAATTTTTATAACCACCGTTGATGATTTGGTTCCCTTTCTCGCACTCAAATGAAGTGATAAAAAGCGCTCTATTAGGCCCTGAATAAATGAGGTATGGTAATATTCGTCCTGGTTTTGCCGGGGGGCGAATCGTCATTCGCCAATTAGCCGAACAGCAGGACGAGGAGCCCGTTGGGGGGGTTCACCTGTCACGAAAAAGGAGAAAACCTGCGAACGCTTTCCATTCCTGCAGGTTCGAGAGCCGCGATTGACAGCAGGGGGAAAGCGGGACGGCATCAATCTCTGACCGAGGTTTCCAGAGAACAAAGAAAAGGGGATAAACAGTACAAGCTTTTAAATCTATGATGCAGATTTCACATGCTTGTGAAATTAAATGCATCAGCGTCTGAAGCGAAGCTTATGCCATCATCCTCTTATACTACAGAACAAATTATGTCTTTAAAACAAGAGCTTCTTAAAGCCTGCTATTGTTACAGTGCATATAAACAGACTTACATGTCCTAGCTGACCTCAAAAAAACATTTCGATTAATAAGCAGGTCGTCTGTCTAGATTGAAAAACAGAAACGTTGCACAATGCAACACTGCAGAACTCTGGACCAATGAGATTCCGCTGTGGGCGGGGCTACAGACTGTGGTGACCTATAGAAATGGAATCCTGGTCAGTAACTTGTTGTGGATTCTTGTGACAAAAATATAGATTATTATGAAAGAGATGGTTTCGAAATTGCTTTGTCACAGTGTTGGACTGGTACTACAGAAAAAAATGTGCTCGTCTCAAAGAGGTTATGTCAGGAAGACAAGTTTGGACCTGTTCAAGAATGCCAGAGAGACGCCAGAAAACTTTTGCAGCAGTTCAAATCGGTAAACAAAAGCAAAAAGAGATGGGTGGCATTACATTTAATAACCAGTTGAAGCGTGGCAAATTTTCAGCGCCGTGTGTGTTTTCTGTCTGCGCTGAAAGTGAAAATGCTGAGAGAAGCAGCAAAATCAGAGATAATCAGAAAATATTTGATGTTGTTAGTTAATAAAGTAAATATAAAAATAGAACTGCAAACCATAAAAAGTCTTCTTGGACTTCACTACATATATAAACATTACACAAAACACTTGTATTTTTTAGTAAGTTTGTTACTAAAAAATTAATTCATTAATTTTTAACGTTTTTAATTTTAAAATCAGGATTTAGCTGAAGTACTACAATTACAAGTTTTAGTTATTTTGTTATGTGCTTTTGTTTATTTATGTATTTTGTATTATTTATTTACCATTATATTTTGTTCAGTATTTTTATTATATATTTTCATTTTAGGTTAAGTTTTAGTAATTGTGTTATATGCTGTATTTATGTATGTATGTATGTATGTATTTATTTACCATAATATTTTTGTTCTATATTATTAGTTGGATTATATATTTTCTTTTAGTAATTTTGTTACGTGCTTTATTTATTTATTTATTTATTTACCACAATATTTTTGTTTAATATTTTTATTTGGCTTATATATTTTTAGTTTTCATTTTAATTTTAGGTTACGTTTTAGTAATCGTGTTATATGATTTATTTATTTACTTATTTACCATAATATTTTTGTTCTATATTACTATTTGGCTTATATATTTTCAGTTTTCATTTTAATTTTAAGTTTAGTTTTAGTCATTTTGTGATGTGCTTTTGTTAATTTTATTAGTATTTTTTGTATTATTTATATACCATAAAAAATATGTTAATTTATTTATTTACCACAATATTTTTGTTTAATATTTTTATTTGGTTTATATATTTTCAGTTTTCATTTTAATTTTAAGTTAAGTTTTAGTCATTTTGTGATGTGCTTTTGTTATTTTTATTAGCGTTTTTTTGTATTATTTATATACCATAATATTTTTTTCTGTTAATTTATTTATTTACCACAGTATTTGTGTTCAGTATTTTTATTTGGCTTCTATATTTTCAGTTTTCATTTTAATTTTAGGTTACGTTTTAGTAATCGTGTTATATGATTTATTTATTTATTTATTTATTTACCATAATATTTTTGTTCTATATTACTATTTGGCTTATACATTTTCAGTTTTCATTTTAATTTTAAGTTAAGTTTTAGTAAGTTTGTGATGTGCTTTTGTTGTTTTTATTAGCATTTTTTGTGCTATTTATATACCATAATATTTTTTCTGTTTATTTATTTACCACAATATTTGTGTTCAGTATTTTTATTTGGCTTTATATTTTCAGTTTTCAATTCAATTTTAATTAATTTTAGTCATTTTTGCTATGAGATTTTGTCATTTTTATTAGTAGTTTTTCAAATTCCTATATAGCTTGAATTATTTTTATTTGTTTTTTTCAGAAATTTTATCAATACTTCAGCCTAAACTTATTTATTTCAGTGGATTAATTGTTGAAGAATTAAAGAGTTTGAAAATGAAAAAAATTAAGTAAGCTATAGAAGCTACAGATGTTAAAATTTTAGTAACTGTTTGTGTTTTTGTCATTTCTATTAATGAATTAATTTGTTTGTTTGTAGCATATTATTTACACACCATAATATTTAAAAAAAAATATTTTAGTTGTCTTGTATATTTTCAAAAACATTTTTGTTCAATAGTTTTAATTTTAATTTTAGGTTAAGCTTTTGTAATTTTGTTACGAGCTTTTTTATTCCTATACACGTTGAATTTATTTTTATTTCAGGTATAAATTTTATAATTGCAGCACTTCAGCTTAAGCTTATTTATTTCAATGAATTAATAATTGAGGAATAAAATAGCTCAAGTACTAAAATTAGAAAAATTAAACCTGAAATAAAAAAAAAGATTAAGCTATATAGATATAAAAAAAAAAAATAAAAACTGAAAATATTACAAAAATGCTATAACGGTATAATAATAACACTAAAATAACACTTCGATAGTTAGGACAAAAAAAAAACCTTGTCGGCTTATCACTTGGTGCCTAGTTGGGACTTCAATCAATGGAAGTTGCTAACGGTTTCTGACATTAATGTGGCCTATAATCACATACTCTCATTTTTGGTTGCAAAATTACAAGTCAACAAATGCCATTTGTAACACATTTTACCGAATATTTACTATAAAAACCATAGAGCACGACATGAAAAATGCATAATGACAGTAAACAGGGTCAACTGAGATTTGATTTGTTGACATTTCAGACCCTGAAAATGAAAAACAGCTGAGATGGTAAAAAGAGAAAATACTGGGCACCTTTTCTATTTCACATCCACTGTGTCATTGGTTACAAGGCGGGCCGCACAGCCAGAGCTTTCAGAGATTCATACCCAATGTTTTTCGGGACCGGCATCTAAGTCGAATAGTGATTTTTCTAGGCCGCAGGGAAAAATAAAAGAATATAAAACTAAGAGATTGAGTGAAAGATGTGCTCTGAATGAAACAGGTCACCGTTTCTCCACACCCCCCATCCGTGCTGTTTCCCTCAGGATGTGACAGCCAAACAATAGCAGCAAGAAACGCCTTAACGAGGGGAGAGAGAGAGAGAGAGAGAGAGAGAAATGGTGAGAAAGAGAGAGACGGAGTGAGCGACTCGGCTAATTACGGTGCACCTCATTTCTCTGACCCCTCTCAATCTGAGTCTCTCTCACTCTCCCCGTGCTGGAGAAATGCAGCCAGAGGAGACTTTACACTGGCGGCGCTCCAACATGCCTGTGGAAGTCACTCAAGCACAGTGACGGGAAGAAACCAACTAAAATTAGCAACAATACTTATCTAACCACATTTTTTTCAGTTGCTCAGATCTTTTCACAATAAATGTTGCTTTTGAAACGGGTCACTTTTTCCAAAGAACTGCACCAGAAACACAGTATACCACTATTTTTTGATGCCATGTATGAGTCACTCAACTTCACAGCAGAGCAAATTGATGTACTAATCAAATGCACTCTTCAAACGTCTATGTCTTTCAAGAAGCATTGGGAAAACTGATTCATTTTAGTATTTGGATGGTTCATTAGAACCTATTCATAAAATGATTCACTAATTAGTTCACAAGAACCTACTCATAATCTGTTTATTTGAATAGTTCTCTAGGACCACTTTTAGAGAATTTAACTAGAACCTGTTCATTAAAGCATTCACAATTCATTCAATAACGATAACAGGACCTGGACATTTATAATTAATTTTAGTGAATCTGTTTATTTGCATGTTTCACTAGAACCTATTCATAAAATGATTCACTGATTTGTTCAATTACAACATTGAAACTGGACATTTCTTATTTATTTTTAGAGAATCAAACTGAATGATTCACTGATTCAGTTTGAATGGTTCACTGGAACCTGTTCATAAAAGCATTCACAATTCATTCAATTACGATAACAGAAACTGGACATTTATAATTAATTTTAGTGAATCTGTTTATTTGCATGGTTCACTAGAACCTATTCATAAAATGATTCACTGATTTGTTCAATTACTACATTGAAACTGGACATTTATGATTTATTTTTAGAGAATCAGTCTGAATGGTTCACTAGAACCTGTTTAGAAATTGATTCATTGATTTGTTCAGATACAAAAATTGAACCTGGACATTTACGATTCATTATTCAGGTTCACTAGAACCTGTTCATAAAAGCATTCATGATTCATTCCATTACAATAACAGAAACTGGACATTAATAAATTATTTTAGTGAATCTGTTCATTTGAATGGTTCTCTAGGACCGATGCATAAAACGATTCACTGACTTGTTCAATTACAACAATGGACATGTATGATTCACTATTAGAGAATCAGTCTGAATGGTTCACTAGAACCTATTTATATAATGATTCACTGACTTGTTCAATTACAATAATGGAACTGGACATTTATGATTCATTTTTTTTAGAATCAGTCTGAATGTTTCACTAGAACCTGTTTATAAATTGATTCATTGATTTGTTCAAATACAAAAATTGAACCTGGACATTTACGATTCATTTTAGAGAATCAGTTTGTCCGTTTGGTTGACTAGAACCTGTTCATAAAGCATTCATGATTCATTCAATTACAATAACAGAAACTGGACATTAATACTTAATTTTAGTGAATCTGTTCATTTGAATGGTTCTCTAGAACCTATTCATAAAACAATTCACTGATTTGTTCAATTACAATAAAAGAAACTGGACATTTATGATTCATTTAAGAGAATCGGTTTGGATGGTTCACTAGAACCTATTTATAACATGATTCATTAATTTGTTTAAATACAATAATTAAACCTGGACATTTATGATTCATTTCAGAGAGTCAGTTTGGATGGTTCACTAGAACCCATTCATAAAATGACTTGTTGATTAGTTTAATTACAGTAACAGAAACTAAACTAAACACTTATGATTCATTTTAGAGAATCAGTTTGTTAGGATGGCTCAAAAGAATGTGTTTAAAAAAGCATCCATGATTCATTTAATTACAGTAACAAAAACTGGACATTAATAATTCATTTTAGTCAATCTGTTTATTTGGATGGTTTCATAAAACTATTCATAAAGAACGATTCACTGACTTGTTCAATTACAATAATAGAACTGGACATTTATGATTCATTTTTAAAGAATCAGTCTGAATGGTTCACTAGAACCTATTTATAAAATAATTCACTGATTAGTTCACATACAATAATTGAACCTGGACATTTATGATTCATTTTAGGGAATCAGTCTGGATGGTTCACTAGAACCTATTTATAAAATAATTCACTGATTAGTTCACATACAATAATTGAACCTGGACATTTATGATTCATTTTAGAGAATCAGTCTGGATGGTTCACTAGAACCTGTTCATAAAAACATTCACGATTCATTCAATTACATTAATGCAAACTGGACATTTACAGTTCATTTTAGAGAATTAATTCGTTTAGATGGATCACTAGATTTTATTCATAAAACGATTTATTAATTTGTTTAATTACAATAATGGAAACCGGACATTTATAATTCATTTTAGTAAATCAGTTCATTTGGATGGCTCCCTAGAATCTATTCATAAAACAATTCAATGATTTGTTCAACTACAATAATGCAATCTGAACATTTATGATTCATTTTAGAGAATCTGTTTGGATGACTCACTAGAACATCTTCATAAAAACATTCACGTTTCATTCAATTACAATAATGGAAACTGGACATTCACAGTTTCATTTTGGATAATCAGTTTGTTTAATTATGTTAAATGGATATTTATGATTCATTTTAGAGAATCAGTTTGTTTGGATGGTTCACTAGAACCTGTTCATAAAAGGATTCGCAGATTCATTCCATTACAGGTGCTCTGTATGACTTAGTCTTCAAAAGCAATAAAACAGCAGACTGACATTCAAATTGCTATTCACTAAAAATCCTATAATATTCCCTAGCAATTTCAACGGATTCACTAAAAAGATTCGACTCAAAACAATGATTCATACACAAATGTTCTGCCTGATTTGTAAACAAATCTTTCTTTTGAATGCAGTGAATCAGTTAAATCATTCTGACTTCTGAACACAATAATTCAATCGCAGCAGCTCATCACAATTTAAGTTTAACAAAAAATAGTTTGTAAATTAAGCTCTCATATTGATTAAGAAGACTGAAAATATACCTGAAGAGTCAAATTGACCATTATAGTGCTTTTGCTGTCTTTCTGAAGTGTGAAAAATTCAATCCCCATTCGCTGAACATGCTTGAAGAGCAACCAACACAGCCTTTAAAGTTTTCTTTTTGTGTTCCACTGAAAAAAAGAAGTCTTCTGGCTTTTTAACAACACAAAAACAACACTTTGGGGTGAACTATTTCTTTAACTAGCTTGTAGCTTGGCAAGTTCCAGTTTCAAACTAGCTCCCCAACATTGCCAAATCCCACACACCCCTGAATGCGTGTGTCTGGAAGACAAACGGAAAAAAGGGAGGTGGAAAACAAGATTCAACTCAGAGAGAGAGAAACGGTGCTAAACATCAAAATGGTAAAACACATAAATGAAGCCAAAGAGAAAGAGATTCTCCAAATCGGGGTTGGTTTCAGCCGCCCAAATTTCCCTCACGATTCGGCGAGTTTGCCAACTGAGAGCGTAAAATTAGCATTTCAATACCTCTAAGGGATATTCATTATAAAAGGCTGAAACCTACTATCACTTCTCATTTTTATAACCCTCTTTTTCATTCTTCCGTGCTCTGTCTCTTTGATAAGCGCGTGGAAAGAGGGGGCGTGTGGAAGAGCAGAGCTGGAAGGGAAATGTTTAGGAGAACAAGCGACACTTTGTTCAAGGGATGCTGCAGTTTTGCTGACTCACGTAACGGTATCAGCTGACGATCAAACGCAAATCGGCTGGAAAATGTCATCACAATGAAACTACTGTGGGAATTAAAGTTTAAAGTGGACCGTTTCGATGAGTTTATGTCATTGAGGGCTTTGAAACGACAGCGATCTCTTGACAGAAGTTCAACGATTCAATATCAACAGGCCATTTGGATTTAAAGGGACAGTGCACCCAAAAATGATAATTCTGTCTTTAATTACTCACCATCATGTCGTTCCAAAAACCGAATGACCTTCGTTCATCTTTGGAAAGCAAATTAAGATATTTTTGATAAAATCCGAAAGATTTCTGAGCCTACATAGACAGCAACGCAACTGACACGTTCAAGGTCCAGAAACATCGTTAAAACAGTCCATGTGACATCAGTGGTTCAACCGTAATTTTATGAAGCTACGAGCACAAAAGTAGTCTGCAAATGTACATTATCAATGTGAGTAAGCACTGGCAGCTGTTCGCAACACAAACTACATAATGAATTATGTTGAGAAGAATCATTTGCACTGTTTTATTCATGCATTTGTTGAGTCTGATATACCATTAAAACTTTACACATACACCGAGAGAGAAAGAATGACACTTTTGGCGAATGCATTGCAAGAGACGCGAAAAGTGCGAAGGAAAATGTATTCAGCTGAGCACTACTGTTTACTATAATACTGTATAACCGGGAGCATGGATGCATATTTTATTAATTAAAGATGACATTCAAGATTGATTGTGTTCATATCAACCTTTTCAAGCAGAACCAAATGAACCGAACTTTGACAAATGGACTAGTACGAAAAGCACCGTAAATAAAATACATAAACCATGTCAGATCAAAATGTCAGGAGCTTGACTTTTTGAATCACCGCTTTCTGGTGAATATTATGAAAGGGTCCAGGCTGAGCGGTTTGAGGGGTACAGGAGTGTTTTGGCTGTTTAATAGCTTGTGTCTGTGTGTGTTTCTCCTCTGAGGTGAAACACGGGAGAGACTGGCGCTTCAATCACACACAGCGCTGGCAGCTCCACCAATTAGCTGCTCTCTACCCTCACACACGGTCACACACACACACGACCTACCACACACACACATACCGTCCTGACCCTGGCTTCATTAGAGCAGAGGGTCGTTGCGTGTGACAGCCGGGGGCAGACGAGACCCCTCACACACACACAAACACACTCTTCACTGGCAGGTCTGATGTTCTGGCTGAGGTGAGAAGCACAAACACACACACACAACACTGACAGCAACAGGTGCAGTGGACCACAGCCATACAACCAATACACAGAAGGAATGAGAAAAGAATGAGAAGAGTTGTGATGAGAAAACAAGAGACCTGAGAAAAAGACTGAGGAGATGGGAGATTAAGAGGCAAGAATGTAAGAAAATGAGAGGTGAGAAGAGAAAAAAAGAGAAATGAGATGAGAAAACAAGAGATGAGGAAAGAGAGAACAACTGATGAGAAAAGAGGAGAAAATGAGAGTTGAA
>JAHKKF010499814.1:0-12242 GCA_019740295.1 Labeo calbasu
TTTTTTTTTTTTTCTATAAAAGGCCCAAATAGCTGTAATTATCTGGAAGAGTCATTAGCTTGGTGTTTATCTAGGTAAAAGCGATGCTTCGGTAAATATCCGCAATTTATGAGTGATATTTGTCCTTCTCCCTGTTTGTGCCAGAGGCTTCGTTTCCTGTTTCACTCAACAGAGATTGAAATCAAACATGGAAAGTTCAAACCGTTTGCAGCGGCCTTCTTTCCTCTCGCACGGCCGTCACCGTTATTAATGCCCTCCGATGTAAATGACCGATAGTCTGGAGTTGCACTGCCCCTGAAGTACGTTGCAACGGGGTATCGGCCACTTAATTCTGCTGCTATGCCACGCTTTTAAGAGGGGAGATAAGCCAAGAGCGGCCAATTTCCTTCCGAGATGGGTGCGCTTTATTGATGGAGTGGACCACGCTAATGTTTTTAGCCTTCTGGGTGTCCATCTGTGAGCATTTTTCCAGTGTCATCACCACTCTGTTTAAGTAGCTCCAATGGCTTCTTCGGGCAAAGGGGAGATAATGCAGGCTATTTATCATGCAGGAATTCAATTTTGAGCCCACCATTCTCCTCATAAAAGAGTTACCAATCCATATATCAACCATTTAGTTGTCTGTTTTCATGAGCGGGAAATCATTTGTATGCATTTTATTTATTTATCGCACAGGTCGGATGGCCGGTGGGGGATGGGGCGTTGCGTTCGCCCGTGGGTGGAGGAGAAAGATAGTCGAGGTGAACAATTAACTAAGAAGGCAATGTCAGAGAGAGAAAAAGGAAGGAGAGTGGAAAGCCAAGCTGGAGTCTGTTGACTTTCTCTGTGCACCTTAAAGCGAGCGATAGTTCCCCCAAAAATGAAAATTCTGTCAATAATTACTCGCCCTCATGTTGTTCCAAATTCGTAAGACCTTCGTTCATCTTTGGAACATAAATTAAGAAATTTTTCATGAAATTCAAGAGCTTTCTGACCCTGCATAGACAGCAATGCAACTCACACGAATTTTTATTTTTGGGTGAACTTTCCCTTTAATTTGAATTTGTCTGCGTGAAGCAGTTATTTGGACCAAAATTTGAATTAATTTGTAATCAGAATTGATTGACTGTGGCTGTTTTGATTCTATTAGTACTGTTTTGATTCCGTTAGTATCCGTACAAAATGAAAATTCTGTCATTAATTATTCATCCTCATGTCGTTCCAAACCTGTAAGACCTTCGTTCATCTTCAGAACACAAATTAAGATATTTTTGATGAAATCCAAGAGCTTTCTGACCTTGCATAAACAGCAACGCAACTGACACGTTCAGTCTCTTTAATATTAATTTGTCTGCTTGAAACGGTTATTTGGACGTAAATTTGAATTGATTTGTAATCAGAATTTATCACCAACTGTGGATTTATTTTGATTCTGTTAGTACTGTTAATATGATTCTTTTAGTACTTTTGTAGAATATTTGAAAAAGTCTTACTAAACACAGTAACCATAGTTTAATTATTTCAGGTTGGATATGAAATTAATAATTTTTGGTTCATTATGTGAGTCTTTAGTAAATTTAGTAACTTATTGAGATAATTTGTGCTGATTCATTGAAAAGAAACTGCTCATAAAACTCTGGTTGTGTTGTATGTTTCACAATATATGCTAAGGATACACAATAAATCAGTTTAATTTTTATTTAATTAATAATGTTCATGTGATTATTATGAATTTCATACTGTATGTTGTTGTGATGCATAAATTAAAATAAATAATTTTAATTTTGTGGGTTTTTTTAATCATGATTTTATTGTTATTGGCTAGAATTTTAATGTTGACTAGTAGATATCATGTAAGCCCATTTCCACCACTGAATAATTTTTTTTTAAAAAAGGTTATTGTGACTTTTTATTTCACAATTCTGACTTTTTTTTCTCAGAACTGTGTGATACAAACTTAGAATTTTGACTCTTTTTCTTAGAATTGTGATATAAACTTGCAGTTGGGATTTATAAAGTCAGAATTGTGAATTTGCATGACACAATTTTGAGAAAAAAACCCAAATTGCAAAATTTTAAAATTCTCAGAATTGCAAGTTATAAAGTCAGAATTGTGTGATGTAAACGCAATTCTAACTTTTTCTCACAAATTCGAGTTTATATCTCGCAATTCTGATTTTATCAGACATAATTGCGAGTTTATATCACGTATTTCTGAGAAAAGGATTAGGCATTTGTGAGAAAAAAAGTCATAATTCCGAGGTACAAACTCACATTTGCGAGAAAAAAAGTGAATTTATATCTTCAAATTCTGAGAAAAAAAGTCAGAATTGTGAGTTTGTGTCATGCAATTGTAAGAAAAAATGTCAGAATTATGAGGGAAAAAGTCACAATTACCTTTTTTAAAAAAAATTTATTCAGTGGCGGGCTTCCATAACATACAGTAATGATGTAAGGATTTTTTAAAATTCATATTATTTTATTTATATTTATGTATATTTGTTTTTTCTATTAAAAATGGAACCATTTTCTGTTATAGAATCTGACCCTAATGATTGCTACTAAACGCTGAGTCGATTGTGATGGAGAGGCATATTTGTCATCACCCACTGGTTATTTTCCCCTGGATCTTGTTTTACTCAACGTTTGCGTTCCTAATGAGCTCTGTTGTTAACGTACACTCGGCCCTCCGCTGGGGAGCGTGACCTCCAGTCGCCTGGGCTTTATGTTATATGATTAGCGAGAGCGCGATTCCGCCAGATCAGACGAGCATTCAAAAACAGCTTTTGATGAAAACCCTTTTGATGAAGGGCCGATATTAATAGCGTCCGGTGTTTCATGTGGCTCTTGTGAGGGCTTCAGATCTAGGTACACATGTGCACTTTACCGCTGCTTGAAGCATTGGACGTACTCTTGTGCATTTAGAGAACTAGCTAGCTGTGCGCAGCTGTGGTCCAGTCAAGGTCACGCGTCTGAGACGCGTTTCTTGCATGTCTGACAGTAATTAATTGTGCTGGGCTTCTCTTCCTGTCCTCTCTCAGCTGCCGCTTCCTATAGATTTCAACAGAGTTGGCTGACGTTATAAAGCCACAGATGTGCTAACTTGCCAATATATTTCATATTACTTGATAGAGCATCATGCCCATTTGCATCGATCGCTGTGCGTCTTTCCTGTTTTCCCACTGTAATGGAATGGCAGATGAGATGATTTACATTTTTAAGGTTACTTTTTTCTCATGAGCGATTTTCCTGCCAATAAAGTAGATCACAGCACAGGAAGTCTTCATCTAATGACGAACCCCCTAATGCTATTTAAATGACACTGATTGAAGGGAAGTGTGTGTGTTCAACTGTGATTGTCAGGTTTGGTTTTGGTGATACGTTCCTCACCATCTGGTCTATCAGTAGGAACCAACTATACAAAATAATAGGTGCAGAATTTCCAGTTAAAAGTACTTTGTATAAAAATACAGCTACCTGGTGAAATTCTAACTCACATTTAAGTGCATCATGCATATTGTCTCAGTCTTTGCCCTAAACAGGAAAAAAAAAAAAAAAAAAATTAAATAAAACATATTAGTTCATATGAAGAGTTCAGATGCAAAACCAGCTAAAAGTCAAAAATGAGATAATGATACTGAGTGAATGCTCCTGACACATAGTGTACGTCCATCAAATACTTCTACTTCAAACTCGCTAAATTCCAGCCTCAGCCCAATTAGAAGTACCAGTACTTGCATAGAAACCTACACAAAGTAGCCAGAAAGAAATGCTAATTTTAAAGAAAAATGTCAGATGGATTTAGAGGCTTTTGCGTCTGAGCTCTTCATATATATATATATATATGAATTCATGGTACAGTTTTGTTTAAAAGGAAGCTAGTTTGTATGTTTATTTATTTATTTTTTTTGCATTTTATTAGAAAAGCAGCTTTTAACTTTTTATTATTTTTGAAAAAATATTTATTTATATATTTTTATTTTGTATTTATTTCTTTATCATTTTATCACAGGCAACTCTGTAACAAGAATTTATTGATTGTTGAGCCATTTTGATTTTATGAGTACTGTTGATATGATTTTTTTTTTTTTTCTGTAATTTTGCGGAATATTAGAAATATAATCTTACAGTCTTACATGCCATGTGTGACCCTGGACCACAAAACCAGTCATAAAGGTAAATTTTATGAAATTGAGATTTATACATCATATGAAAGCTAAATAAATAAGCTTTTTCCATTTGTTAGGATAGGACTGAGAATCTGGAATCTGAGTGTGCAAAAAAATCAAAATACTGAAAATATTGCTTTTAAAGTTGTCCAAATAAAGTTCTTAGCAATGCATACTGCTAATCAAAAATTAAGTTTTGATATGTTTACGGTAGGAAATTTACAAAATGTCTTCATGGTACATGATTTTTACTTAGTATCCTAATGGTTTTTGGCATAAAAGAAAAATCAATAATTTTGACTCCAAACACAGTAACAATTGTTGCTTAATTTCAAGTTTAAGATTAAATAATTTGCTGTTCAGTAAATGGGTCTTATTAATTTAGTAACTTATGACAACTTATGATCATAATGATTCCTAACTGTTTTGATTCACTTGAAAGATCCTGCTCAAAATACTCATTCTTTTGAAAATCGGACAACACAGGTCGTGTTGTATAGCATGTTTCACACAAATTCTAGGGATGCACAATAAATCAGTAGGTTTTTTACTAATTTGAATCATTTTTACAAGATTTAGTTGAAAGCACTTGGCTCAAATGATTTTTTAACAAGAAAACAAAGACTGTTAGCCAGTGGGGTTGAGAAAATTGTAATACAAGACATGCTTTTCTGAGTACAAGTCTTATCTTACACCATTTTGCTTTCAAGTAAATTGATCTTGTTTTAAGGACAGTTTAGATATTTTTACTGGAAAAACAAGACAAAATACTGATTACAAATGATTGTGCAGTGAAACCAGAGAATGTTTTCAAGCAGTTGGAGTATCGTTTTTCTGTACTGACATAAACAGCAAGTCCGGCATATCCCGGAGCCTGTCTCGTTTTCAAATTGTCCTCACTTGGCTCTCAGTTTGAAGCTCTGCGTGAGAGAATTAAGGACTAAAATCAATTTGAGTACTGCCATTTCCCCCTCAAGTGGCTTATTAGAACATTACGCCACTGCCTGAGATTATTGATTCCAATCAAATCTGTTAGCTTCATTAGCTGATAGTTTCGGCCGTTCAGCCTGATGAAAGATCAGTGGAAATGGCAGATGATGTTATGATTTAGTTGTTTCAGATCACATTACGTTTTTACATTTAAATGCCAGTGAGGCTTTGTGCATAGAAATAGTAGCATATTTTCTCAGGCAGGGGGTTTTGAGATAGCAAAGCAAAAGCTTTTTAGATGATTAGGGGTTGGATAGAGAGAGAGCGAGCAGGAGCCAGAGACCTGTGCAATGCATTTAATCTCATAAAGTAATGCGCTGTGCTCACATTCAGCAATCAGCTCATCATGGTGGGCTGAAGTAGCTGACACTGTGACACGTGGAGGTAGAAATCACAGTAGCAATAACTCTGTTCTGATCTTTGTGCATTGCTGGCTCAACAGGAGAAAGCATGGATACACGCTTTGCCTTCCTCAGGAGCTAGAACTAGTCTGATTTAGTGCATAAATATGTGCCTTTCTTTCTTTGACTGTCTTTGTCGTTTTTTCCCCCATGTTGTTGGTAGTAAATACACTTAAAGAGATAGTTCACCCAAAAATGAAAACTCTGTCATTAATTACTCACCCTCATGTCGTTCCAAACCCGTAAGACCTTCACCTTCGGAACACAAATTAAGATATTTCTGATGAAATCTGAAAGCTTCCCGACCCTGCATAGAGAGCAACGCAACTGATATGTTCAAGGCCCATAAAGGTAGTAAGGACATAGTTAAAATAGTCTATGTGACATCAGTGGATCAACTGTAATGTTATGAAGCTATGAGAATACTTTTTGTGTGCAAAGAAAACAAAAAAATCAACTTTATTAAATAATTTCTTCTCCTCACTGATGTCACACAGACTTTTTTAACGGTGTCCTTACTGCGTTTCTGGGCCTTGAACATGGTAGTTGCATTGCAGCCTATGCAGGATCAGAAAACTTTAGGATTTCATTAATCTTAATTTGTGTTCTGAAGATGAACGAAAGTCTTAAGGTTTTGGAACGACGTAAGGGTGAGTAATTAATGATAAAATTTTCATTTTTGGGTAAACCAACCCTTTAACAGCTCTGTGGTGGTGCCATAGTACAGTGATGGTAACACTCAAGATGGTTTGCTGGTCTTACTTGGCCTCTGAGTCTGGTCTGGTTTAGGGTTGCAACAATTCCTCTTTTTGAGTATTCGATTTTTTAAAAATCGATGCCATTGTTTGCGATTGAGGTGTTGTGCTGCTGGATGTAATAATGAACATAGTGGTCGTCATTTACTCCCGTCATCTGAGCTGCTGAAGATGCAGTGGATTACGTTTGTTTGTGAAGGGAATGCGCCTCCCGATCTACATAAATGCGTCTATGTTCGCACAAATCATTCGTGATCCAGCTTCACCTACAGCAGAAGTGAGGGTTTTTTTTCTGAATCTCTGCAGTCACCTTTCCTAATACCATGCTAGTTAGCAAGTTTCGCAGCTAAACGCGCTAAATGTGGCTACAGTAAACAATCTGTCTGAGCACAGCTCATCACTCCACAGAGAGAAGAGAGGGGCGGGGCAAGCAGAGCTCATTTGCATTTAAAGAAGCAAACCATCAGAATGGGTTGATTTTTGCAGAGCTCATTTTGACAAGGTAAAAAGGGTGTTGTTTTACACTATCTTCGAGAATTTTTAACCAAAGTATATTATAGACTTTTTTATTAAGACCCTAAAGAATCATATCAGCTTGGAAAATGGGCATCTGATGACCCCTTTAAAAATCATAATAAAGCATGCTATTAAGAATTCACAAGCGTTGCGATTTAATTAAATAAATATATGCGATACAGGTTAAATGTATGTGCTTTAATTATTCGCATAAGTGTATGTACGTGCATTTCAGAGTTGCTCCATTCACAGTAAATCATGTACATGTGTGGAGCGTCTCAAACTTTCAGATTTGTAACGTAAATCATTTATAAACCTGCGTAAACACAGGAGAATACATCAATATCTTTCTTCTTATGCTAACTGTTCATCACGATTTTAAAATAAAAGTTTAATCCCTCACTCTGAGTTTACACTTTTTGATGTCCACATCTTCATGAAATTACAGTGGCTGTAGCATTTCTATCATAAAGAAGTGGCCAGATATTAAAGATTAAGTTTGAATGAAATGTTGTTGAGTCAATATTAAACATGGAAAAGATCAGGTAGTAAAGTGTAAAAACAATTGTCAGGGCTTTGACGCCCTCTGCAGGCATTTGCTATAATATGCAATGCACGTTAGCTCTATTGCTTATAATACAAAAAACAGTTTTGTTCAATTAAACCATATGATTATTTGCTTTTGATGCTTTATTTTAACCAATTATTGTCTCATTGCTATTGTATATGTATTTTAAGTCATTTTAAAGGCTGTTGTTCTCTTTTTTTATTACTTTTATTACTATTTTTATTTTTATTATTAAAAAAATTGTAATTATCTGAGTACTTGATTAATTGTCAGAATAATCGACAGATTACTCGATTACCAAATTAATCATTAGTGACAGCCCTAGTCTGGTTTGCTGGTTTTGGGTAAGCATCACCTGGTAAGGCTGGACGTCTGGCAAGCCAACCAGCTAAACACTAGCTAGGAGGCTATAAAACCAGCTAGACTACCATAAAGTTTAAAGAGTTTAGACCAGAAAACCATTTTAGAACCGTATTTTTCCCAAGCAGGGATATTTTGTTGTGCTAGATCTGTTAGCATTTCCATTCATCCCAGTGGCAGTTGTACAAGTGGCGTTAAGATATGTATTAGGCTGACCATGTAATCCCAAAGGGTTTGGAGTCTCTTATGCTCACCGAGGCTGCTTTTACTTGGTCAAAAACACAGTAAAAGCTGTAATATGAAGAAATATTATTACAATTTAAAATACCTGTTTTTAACATGAAAACATGTCACATGATCCTTCAGAAACCATTCTAATATGCTGATTTGGTGCTCAAGAAACATTTCTTCTCATTTTTAATGTTGAAAACGGTTCAAAACTTTTTACAATTTTTACAGCTTTTTACCATTTTTGTAACCATTTATAAGTCTTTACTGTCACTTTTGATCACTTTAATGCATCCTTACTGAATACAAGTGCTTAATTGATAGCAGAGCTCGATATATCCACGATAGCTGTAGTTATGGCACCATAAGTGTTAAAGATTTAATTATATCGGTAAAGGTCAAGGGCTCCAACGAAATGATTAGTTAATGTAAGATAATCATCTCGTGAACAATACTTAACTGCAACCACAAGGGAAATGGAATATGTTAGCATGCACAATGACCAGGGTGGAATTACACAACAATTAGCATTTGAACAATGATTGGCAAGTTTAAAATGCCGCACAGCTGTAATTAAAATGCAACCAAAGCTGAGACTCTGGAGTCCTGTTTGTGTTCGGCATCGCTTTACTCTTGGCTAAGTTCTCGGCTCGCTTTCCTATGTATTACCTTACGCCACCATGTACCTCAGTGAAATGAGAAGGATATATGGGTCCTCTCCTCTAACATTACTTGAAGGAAATTACTTTGAGGTGAGGAAAGGAATACTGTATTTCTTCATCTTATTTTCTATCCACTTTTTTGATTGAATTTGGAGAGAATTTCAAGCGCACTGATAGCCTTGTGTTGTTTGTGCAGACTACAGATAGCAGCCAAATGCATTTCCCTGAAAACATGGTGTTGCTTGTTGAATGATACTGTTCAAGCCACATTATTTTGCCTCTCTTTTGATTCTTTTTGGCATTTAAGGGACAAAATTGTGGATCGGCTGGCTGCCTTAATGTTCCACCTGATCGATGACGGGGTCAGATGATTGATGAATCAAGCAATCAGCGACTCTCTCCCGTGGACGACGCAGACGATCAATTCCCCTCCCAATGGAGTGATATCATTAAGCCTCAGGAAGTTTCGATAACAGCCTCTGCAGGATCCTCCTGCCCGGACCTAGGAATATATTTGACCTAGGAACAGGCTGTTAACTTTTCCAAAGTCAAGACACAATAGCGATACTTTGCCAGGGCCCCAGGGCACAATATTACTTTTTCTGCAATTTTCAGACCCAGGGTCCCAAAGCACTTTGGTGGAAAATGCAACCATTTTCAGGGCTTTTTTCGTAATTAAAGTCGACAGCCACTTTGCTAGACTTTTTTTTTTCGTTGTTTCGCTTAATCCGTTGTGCTTTTTTCATTCTCTCTTAGAAAAGGTCAGGGAATCATCGGAAAAGGTGCCCCTAAATCCCAGGCGTACACAGGGATCAGAGATGAGCCGCCATAATCTCCTCTCCGTTATGACAACGGACATTTTTCTGCTTTGATATCAGATAGGTGTTGACCTTTGTGTGTCCGTCTATGTCACTAGCAGTCAAAGCTAGTGTTGGAAGTTTTTCGTTCATCTCATGAATTGGAAATGGAGCAACAAAATCCATGTTTGTCAGCTTTGAGACCGTATTTTTGCTAGCACACTGTTGTTTCAAAGTTTGGGATCAGTAAGATTTTTTTTTTTTTTTTGGGAGAGAGAAATTATTATTATTTTTTTTTTATTCAGCAAGGATGCATTAAATAGATAGAAAGTGACACTAATACATTTATAATGATACATAAAAGTGCTTTAGATACATGTTCTTTTTCCTAAGCTGGGAAGGAGGTTTCCATCACTGTTTCCACAAAAATATTATAGCAGCACAACTGTTTTCAACATTAATAATATTAAGAAATGTTTCTTAAGCACCAAATCAGCATATTAGAATGATTTCTGAAGGATCATGTGGCACTGAAGACTGGAGTAATTATGCTTTCCCATCATAGGAGTATATTACATTTATATTCAAATAAAAAACAGTTATTTAAATTGTAATAATATTTCACAACGTTACAGTGCTGTATTTTTGATCAAATAAATGCAGCTTTGGTGAACGTAAAGACTTCATTCAAACATGTAAAAATCCTACATACCCCAAACTTTTGAACAGTGCATGAAAAATTTCATGTGTCAAACGCTCATTGATGCTTCCGAAGGAAAATGATGCATTAAGAGCCGGGGGGGTGAAAACTTTTTGAATTTGAAGATTAGGGTAAATTTAACTTTAAAAAAAAAACTTTATTTTGTCTTCTGGGAAACATGTAAGTGTCCTCTGTAGCTTCTGAAGGGCGGTACTAAATGGAAAAAATATGTTATTTAGGCAAAACAAGAAAAAATGTTCACATTTTCAATCAGTTCAAAAGTTTTCACCCCCAGCTCTTAATGCGAGTTTTTTCCTTCTGAAGCATCAGTGAGCATTTAAATCTTCTGTAAAAGTTGCATATGAGTCCTTTAGTTGTCCTCAGTGTGAAAAGATGGATCTCAAAATCATACAGTCATTGTTGGAAAGGGTTCGAATACACAAAAATGCTGAAAAACCAAACAATTTGTGGGACGGACAGTTTAACTGTTCAGGACAAACAAGGACTTGTGAACAACTATGACTAAAAAAACAAAACAAGAAAACATCTGTGGTTCATTCAGGTAACAACACAGTATTAATAATAAAGTCTATGTAAACTTTTGAACGTGTTCATTTTTATAAATTCAACTATTATTTTCTCTTGTGGACTATATGTAAACGTATTATGTGAAATATCTTATTCAGGTCAGTGCTAAATATGCAATAACATGCATTTTGTATGATCCCTCTTATTTTGGTAAAATAATTAACATTTTGCAGATTCTGCAAGGTGTATGTAAACTTTTGACCTCAATTACAATGCCTAAAAAAAAAAATTGACAACCCATCCTGCTTGCATGTCATATCCAAATATTTATGCTCTCTGTATTAAAAAGTAGCAAATTATAGTTCACAAGTGTGTTGCATTCACAACACTGGAAGTAAAGTCATTGCTTGGGGTCTTCAAGTACATATTTAGGGTCTACAGTTCTTACAAATGCAAAAAGGTTTGCCAGATCCCTTTTCAAACTGCAGATTATTTTTTAGGATGGGTATAGTTTGGCATATTTGGTTGAAAAGTGATTCCCCTTCTGTGCTCCTTTCGTGGTCTGTTGTGTGTTTTGTTCTCAGGATCAAAGCGACACGCTGCACAGTAGCGTTTTTTTTCTGAAATGCTTTCCTGACAGAAGGGACGTGCTACTCAATTGGCACCCAGATGCCACAACAAAGACATGATACAAAACCAAGACCTCTCACTCAGCCTGTCATTCATTTATGTGAGAATCTGGAATAACAGGGTGACTCATCATTGATATTCCCATGTTGATGTAGGGCTGAATTCATGTATTTGAAAGAATAAGATTAACAATTAAAAGACCTATCTTATGCCATATCTAGCTGATAAAATGTATCTAGCTATTATGATAAAAACAGACAAATTAAACAAGTGTTGACATATAGTAAGTGCATAAAGTTTTAAAATAAACGTGATAGCATGGAAGAAATGAGTTTGTATTGTATCTTGGCAAACCTGAGCACAGCTTTAGCTGTTGAGACCAACACATCTGAGTATTTTTCACAGGAGAAAAAAACCCCAAATGGAGACCCATTTGCTCTCCATTTTATATCCTTCAGTTTAGAAGAAACAGTTGAGATCCCATAAGAGATGATGAGTGGGAAACAGGTGTTTTATGGGTGTTTGTGTAGGAAGATGGTTTGTCCCCTGTCTCTGCTGAATGGAACAGGCCATCTCCATCAGCACATGTTCTTCCCCAGAGGGTGCCTGTCATCAGAGAGCATGTGGGCTTGTGGCAACGTGACCTTAGTAATACCCTGGCTGTTGAACATGCCTGCCTTTCGCAGGAGATTTACATAAGTATAGCAGAGTTTGATGAATATTCACATCTTTTGCCCCAATGCACTCAACGTCTTGACCCAAATGATGCTCTATGGGTGAATCCAGAAGAAACACACACGTTGTAGTTTTGTAGACCACAACGGTTTTATGCAGCTCAATTCATTGCCTGTGTCAGTTAGTTTAGTTGTTTATAATAATTGATGTAATAGTTAAGCTCTTTTGCTTAAGGCTTATAAAATCTTTGAACTTCTTCAGATTCAGATTTAGGTTCAGATTTA
>JAHKKF010499815.1:0-16168 GCA_019740295.1 Labeo calbasu
TCTAAAAATGAGGTACTCAAATAAAAGAAGTTCAGGCACAAGTTATCAAACCCTGGGTTGTGACCCTCGAAAGGGCATTAGACTTAAAAATAACAAACTTTATTAACAAAATTGAATTTTAACAGCAGAATGAACAAGCAATACAATGAAAGTAAGCAGCAGCTGTTTCACAGCCAACCGCTGCATAAAAGTAAACAAAACCACAACATAAAAAGCCAGGCCTGGTCCTCTCTCACCTTTCACTGTCGTCACTCCTCATTTTATCCCTCCGGACCTTCTCCGTGAGATTCCAGACTGATGTGTGGCACAAGAATTCCCCCACCATCTTTGCTCCGCTCTGACAACTTGAGCTCCGTCCTGTTTCACGCCACTCTATCTCTCTATCTATTAGAGCTGCACGATTAATCGTTAAAAGATTGCGATCTCGATTCAAACACCCATGCAATCTCATTTTTTAATGACAACGATTCGCCCGTGTCTATTAAACTATTGAAAAAATCATGCTGGAACATTCAAGTTTGCGTTTGCACTGCCGCTGACACAAAGAGCAGACATTTGCCATAGTTAGGTAAGAAACAGCTTCACAAACGGTCTTTTTAACTATCTATTTTCTGAATGATTTTTGAAGGAGCTGTACCGTATTAGGTTGGTCTTAGTGGTTGGGCTGATAAAACTCTGATGTGCACACTAAGCATTTGTAATGTAAATCCATCTATGTGATCATTTTAACCATATGAAAAACATCAAGCACATGTTTTCAGTATTGAATTAGTATCCCACATGATGGTTACTTCAAAGCACTTTGTGTGTATGGAGTATGCTGTTGCCAATTTGGTATGTCCACTGGCTCTTTTCTTTCATGTTGTTTTACAGGGTCTTTGTAATGGAGTTTTAGTGTTTGAACTCCTAGCAGCTCCTGTATACAAACACATTCCTGTACAAACATTCATAAACACATACACCAGGTGAATCATTTATTTCACACACAACAAAGTGCTTCTGTCATTTTTTATTTTGTGCGTTTCAAACGCCTGCATTTTATATTGCTTTTTTATGATACGGCCTCAGGCTCCAGTTTAGGCTTTTAGGTTTTAGTTTGCTTTAGTTTCAGCCTGTGTTGCTCTGCTTTAGCACTTTAACAGATTAAACTGTCAAAGATTACGTACCTTATATTCACCTCTCCGGAACTCTGACACATTTCGTTCTTTATGAGAATTGTATTATTCATATAGTTTGATGCTGAATTCCTCAGTGCCAGACTGTTTGATAAGACAGTGCAGACTTTTATGATCTAGTGTTTTCCTCTTAGGGTTTTACAGACGGCCTTACCGTGCTCAGTAAACAACAGTAGATCAATCTTGGACGATTTCATTAATTCTCAATCTGTCATGTCCAGTGGGTGTTATTTTGGGTTATTAGTTTGTCATCCATTATGTCTTCTACTCACGGAGTAGAATGTGCCATACAGGAATTCATATATATTTCTAAAGTTATATTTTTGTCTTTTTTGTCTTTATTATGACAGGACAGTTGAGCAGAGACAGAAAGTGATTAGGGAGGAGAGACGGGAACAGAATCAACCTCAAACTCTGTTCGTCCAAAGCACTGTTGCTCTATATGTCACAAATAATCATGTCACACTCATAGCCTCGGTCAAGTGCTTTTGTCACGCATTATACTAATTGGTGGACAAAACATAACTTTTTGATTCTTTTTTAAAACCCACAAATTTACTTTATTGGATGATTGATGACGGCCTTTCTGGAAAATAATTTGTAATGGTCACTAATTTGAAGGATACAGTTTCTTAGAGTTGATTTTCTTTCCGTTAGTTGATCATGCTTTTCTGTCCCTGTCCAAAGCATTATGCTGTTACTAATCAGCAGTCATGGGTTGTGTTTCTGCTGGCACTCAGATTTTCCATCCATTTGCTTGGCAGATGTAATCTCCAGACCTATTTATTTAGTTAAAACGAAAGTTTTTGGATTTTCACTTTTTTGCTTTTAAATTGATATACCAGGTACATCTTACCACATTCATAAGTCTACACATATCTAAACATGCATATGCCTCATTATGAACTTGTGTTTTAATCACTCAATCACCTCTTTCTCAAATCTTTCTATCACCTAGCTGGTAATATAACTGATACTTCATTCTCTTCACCCAAGTGGATAAGAAGAACTGGGCTAAAACAAACACGTAGTTGACCCTTTTGCTGTTTGGATATCGTCATATTTTCCAGGCAGAGGCTAGACATCTATACAGGTGCTGCTGATCAACTCTCACTCCATTAAACCTTTCAGTTTCCCTAAATAAATATGTGGTCACCATTAAAAACACATAAAACAAGCAGAGATTGGCTCAGTCTTTTGCAAACATGCCTCTGTAGTTTGTTCTTTCAGGAAAGCGTTTGCGTGTGTTTTTAATACTGAAATACCTGAAATAGTATTTGTTTGTGATGTGATAATCAGAACTGGCTCATGGCCCTTGATTATTAAAAGCTTTCCATAAACAAATATGGGTTGTTTCTTCTGAGATTATTAAAGTGATAGTTCACCAAAAAGTGAACGTTTCTGTTTTTTATTCATTTACACAACCATTCTGTTCCATGACTTTCTTGACTGTAAGTATTGTGTCCTTTAACCTGAGTGGCTGTCTGATATTTCTCTGCAGGAGGACACAGACCATAACTACTACACCTCAAAGACATATGGCCCCAGTGACCCTATGAGCAAAGAATTATGGGTAAATATCGATCAGATGGACAAGGAGAAGGTGAAGATTCATGGCATCCTGTCCAATACACACCGACAAGCAGCGGTAAGACAGGAGTAATTAATTATTTCATTCATTTATAATCACTCACACACAAATAGAAGCAGTACACATCTTCTGAAATGCAAATCGTATAAAATGACTACATTTAAAGGTGACCTATTATACCTCATTTACAAGATGTAAAATAAGTCTCTAATGTCCCCAGAGTGTGTAAATGAAGTTTTAGCTCAAAATACCCTATAGATATTTTTTTTATAGCTTGTTAAAATTGCCATTTTTAGGGTATGAGCCAAATGCGCCGTTTTTGTGTCTGTTGCTTTAAATGCAAATGAGCAGGTGCTCCTGGAGAAGAGGGCGGAGCTTCAAGAGCTCATGTTGGCCATTCCACTACCAGTACAAGCCTGTTATCTTTACAGAAACCATACTTAAGTCAGTCATCTGATTGTACTGTGCATAATAAATGTGTGTTTATGAATTACACAGATGAGGAGCACGGCGCAATATAAATAACTCATGGTGTCATCGCTTGTTGTCACAAACGTTATAAGCCCCACTTTTGATTATGAGCTCGACTAATTCAAGTGGTCTACTTCACATTGCTTTCATATGCAATTTTTAACTACTATATCCCTGTTTACGATCATTTTGGTAGCTTGTGAAGGCAACATCAGTGAAAACAGGCAGAGACATTGGTAGCTTTAGCAACATTAGCCTCGCAGAGTGCCAAGATGTGCTTTCAGAAAGGCAGTTTGGAAAACAAACGCGATGCTTACTTTGACTAAAGCTGATGTTCGTGCACGAAGCGTTGGTATTGATCCCTAAACACAGAGGGGACTTTACAGATATTTTTTTGGGGGACATTTTCAGGACAAATTTAATCACAGTGTCCTGAGCAGCTCTGATGGAGGGAGTCTATGGAAACTCCTATGTTCATCAGAAAACACAACACTTGTCATGCCTCTTTGGCTCTGACATTGTATATTTCCAGTAATGGCAGACTACTGCTTCTCACTCAGGGCTGTGGTTTATGCTAACAGGGCAGGGAGCGTCACAAATGGACGGGACTTTCTCCCTACGACGACATGTATGAAGGGAGAATCTGAAATTGCTTGTTCTGAGAGACTGTTTATAATTTACTGGGATTATAAAACAACAAATGGGTGGATTTTTACCATTATAGCCTGGTTGTTTACACTCACTGCGGCCACACACAACACATTCTACAAGTGATTTTTGCACAATAGGTCCCTTTAAAGAACAATTACTGTTCACATTCTGTTCATTTTCAAACTAACCAAGTTATTTAAAAAAAAATCCTTTTATTTGTTGCTTGTGGATGGGTTTGTCAGTTTTGTGGATTTTGAAAGTAACCGACCAAGTGTTGATCCTCTCTGAATTGGGATCAGGTTTTGGTGTGTCGCCATCCCATTACTGGAACAGACTGCAATATCTTCACATTGCACTTTCCAAACAAAAGAAACCACAGCGCACCATAGATTTAGGACAGAAGTCAGATTTATTAGCAGAGTTATGTTTGCTTTAGCCAACCACAGAATGAGTCCATTGAGTCTGTCTAGATCTACACTTGCTGTATGTTTTATTGTAATCACAGTCTCTTTCTCTGTCCCTCTGTCTGTTATTAATAGTTTTATATTGATTCTGCTTATTGTTTAGATCTTGTTATAATTGCAAGCTAAACTTTGTCTTGTTTTCATCCTCAGCGGGTCAATCTCTCCTTTGATTTTCCATTTTATGGGCATTTGTTGCGAGAGATCACTGTTGCAACCGGCGGTAAGTAAACTGTCCTCCTGCATGTGATGCGTGCAGCACAACCAATGATGAGGTTATATGAGAACGTCTGCCTGCCTCCATGTGATATGATTATTATATGGCTGAAGCAGAACGTATGATCCATATGAGCTTCAAGAGGAATACATAATTGATTGGTTCTTGCTGTAGGCATAAAAGCATGACTGTGAGTCACTGTGTTCTAGCGGATCAGGCTGTGTTTATCAGCTGTGAGAGGTTCCTCTTAATAACGGCTGACCGTGCCTGCTGTAGATATGAGGGCATGTGTGGGGATTTTTATGATGATTGCGGTTCATGTGACTCACTGGCTGCTGGAATGTGTCTAAGATGAAGCTGTGAGAGTGAGGGAAAGATAGAGACAGAAAACCGCCATATAATTTCTCCCTATAATTACATCAGTCATCTCTCTCTGGTTATAAACGGTGAAACTCAAGTGATCTAAATTTCCCAGTGAAGCCGTGTTCTCAGGAGCAAAAATTCATGCACTGTATCAGTGGTATAAGAGATGGCTTGTCTTGCCATAAAGGAAGAGTTCACCCAAAAATGAAAATTCTGTCATTAATTGCTCACCTTCATGTCATTCCAAATAGGACCTTCATTGGGCCTTGAGCGTGGTAGTTGCATTACCGTCTATGCAGGGTTTAGAAAGATTAAAAAATATCTTCATTCGTGTCTCGAAGATGAACAAAGGTCTTAAAGGAGAAGATCACTTCCAGAACAAACATTTACAGATAATGTATTCACCCTGCTGTCATCCAAGATGTTCATGTCTTTCTTTCTTCAGTCATAAAGAAATGATGTTTCTTGAGGAAAATATTTCAGAAATGATCTCCATATAGTGGACTTATATGGTGCCCGTGAGTTTGAACTTCCAAAATGCAGTTTAAAACCAGCTTCAAGGGGTCTTATCTAGCAAAATGTTTAGTTATTTTCTAAAAAAAATTAGTCAGAGTCCATGGTTTTCCTGCGGAATTGGGCTTCTGAATTGGGCTACTTTAGGTAAATTGGTCTCTTTTGGGCCTTTAATGGACAGGACAGTAGAGAGATAACAGAAAAGTACTGGGCAGAGAGAGGGGAGCAGGATCAGCTAAGGACCTCAAGATGGGAACTGAACTCGGGTCGCCACAAGCACAGATGCGCTATATGTCGGCCCACTAACCACAAGGCTATTGGCGCCAACTAGAGCTTGACTTTTAACGGGGGACCCCCTTCAAAATGCCATTGGGCTACTTTTGGGCTACTTTTGAGTAGCAATTGGGCGGGTTTTGTTGTGAAAACCTGGCAACCCTGGTCTTGTCTAGCTCTGCAATGTGCGTCCATAGTCTGTGTAATCGGAGTCAAAACAGTTAGGGTAGGTTGAAAAACTTCCATCTCATTTTCTCCTCAACTTCAAAAATGTCCTACATCGCTGTTTTACCTTTTTTGTAAAGGGCGTTTGACCGTCTTTGCACGTTCACTGTAAACACTGGGTCGGTACTTCTGCAGCAATGAGATGGGAATTTTTCGACCTACCCTAACTGTATTGACTCAGTTTTACACAGAGTATGCATGTACTCTGTCAAGACGAGCATTTGAGGTTAAAAAGTATATAAATTATATATTTTTTAGAAAATAACCAATCGTTTCGCTAGATAAGCTTCTTTCTCGACTGGGATTGTTTAGAGTCATTTCAAGCTGTATTTAAACTCCATTTTGGAAGTTCAAACTCGCAGGCACCATAGACATCCACTATATGGAGAAAATTCCTGAAAATTCCATGTTTTCACCAAAAACCATAATTTCTTTACGACTGAAGAACGAAAGACATGAACATCTTGGATGACAACGGGGTGAGTACATTATCTGTACATTTTTGTTCTGGAAGTGAACTTCTTCTTTAAGCGTTTGGAACGACATGAGGGTAAGTAATTAATGACAGAATTTTCATTGTTTGGTGAACTGTCCCTTTAAGAATATGTAATAAACAGCACTGGAAAATGTTTGCTAAATTATTGAATGAATGAATAAATTATTAAAATATGAGTGTCTATTTACATTAAGTGCAGATAGCCCATCTTGTTGGCAAAGGCTTTTTGCAGTAACTCTGTCTGGTTCAGTCAGACAAAATTGCTAAAGAAACCCCTGTTTGGTAATTAGTACAGGAGTACAGAGAGCATGGACAATGGATTTAGCTTTTGATGCTACTTACATGTTTGAGTATGTTTTTTTCCATTCACATTCTTCTCCTTTTTCTTATTTCATATCTGCTCGAAGAGGCTTATTTTAAGTAAAAAAGGAGAAAATATTTGAGGAGTGAAAATAAGGTTTGTAATGAGTATTTAATAGGCCTATAATTTAAATTGGATGTGGTATCTTTACATTGATCAGATGGGCTGGCACACTGACTAAACATATGCTGCTCAAATTGTTACCATGTGGCTCACTTCTTGGACCTTCGAGGACACCTTTATTGATAAGCAAGTTAAATGGTTAGGGGTAGGTGTAGAGTTCGACTTTAGAAATAGTGACAAATAAGTGTGCAGGTTGCTATAATAAATCATTTTTGAAGATTTGTTTTTTGCCAAATAATAGTGAGCCCTGTTTTTGTCTTAATTTTTTTATTTTTATTGAATTGAATATAATAAGTGTTTAAGTGCTTTGTGTTTACAGGGTAAGCGAAGCTGGTCAGCGTAGTCCAGGTTGGCTGAATTCCCGAGGAAAGTTTTGCATTGATTTAAGCAGACAAATGCTGAAGACACATTTTAGATTATGTATGTGTGGAAGGTCCTCTCTCCTTTCTGTGTGTGGGATGGAAAGAGGCATTTATATGGCTAATTAGAGTATTAATCACTTTGGAGACAGGCCAGGGCTGTTTGCCAGGACGCATAGATGAGAAAGGAGGAGCCCACAGAGATTAAGAGTAGAAACACAAGCACATGTTCATGCATTTGTGCCAAAAAACACATTTTTCATAAACAAATTAAGTACTTTTGTCTTATTTTCATCACATTTTCAATGTATTCTATTATCATTTTATATTATGAATATGTATTGTAAAGGATTATAGATTGTGTGTGTGTTTGTGTGTTTTCAGGGTTCATCTACACAGGAGATGTGGTTCACCGAATGTTGACAGCCACACAATATATCGCTCCACTTATGGCAAACTTTGACCCCAGCCTCTCCAGAAACTCAACTGTCATCTATTTTGACAATGGTAAGAGACAGACGCAACGGACTGTGTGTGTTTGTGTGTGTATGTGAGAGAGAGACAGATGGTGTCTTATCTGACAGAAATATATAGTGGAAAAATATATTGGTACAGAAATATCCAATATATACCTGTCAGACCTACCAATCTTCAAATGCACAAATACCCATCAAAAACACTGTACCTTGACTTGCTATAAATCAAATGTGACACTTACAGATTTTGTTATGTTTTCAAGAAGCTCTTGTATACAGAGACGTACATGACCCGAAACTCAACTGTATTAAGTATTAAATATATTCTCACTAATATATAAAATAATATTATTTAAATGTGTATATGTTTCATAGGAACTGCTTTGGTTGTCCAGTGGGATCACGTCCATCTTCAGGATTCTTATAATCAAGGAAGTTTCACCTTCCAGGCCACATTACACAGCGATGGACGAATTGTCTTTGCTTACAAAGAGGTCTGATAGATATTTTTTCTTTTCTTCCTCCATATGTCTTTCATTCTGTTTTCTATTTCTCTCTCTGTCTGTGACACGGCTCTTCTATGATTACTTCCTGTTCCATCTGAGTTTGTTTGATTGGGTCAATGTCACTCTCTTTTCAATTTGCCACCTGCAAACATGCTCAGTTAAGTTATTCCATCAGTTTCACAAATCATGTGCGGTCAAATGTGAACAGTGTTGGGAGTTAACGCATTACAAGTAATACACGTTATGTAATCAGATTACTTTTTCAAGTAACTAGTAATGTAATGGATTACTTTTAAATTAATGGTATTAAAGGTTTTTATGATATAATATTTCTTGATTTTTTTATTCAGCACATGTAGTCAGATTTACAGAAAAGTAATGAAAATGCAAGAAATAAGAAAATTATGTTTTATTTATTTATTGTGACAGAAAAAAACACAGTAACACCAGTGACACAATGAATCACCAGTGATGTACATAAGACCTGATAAACTGATCCTCACTGTTGTTACCCATAAGGAAGGTAACAGCAGTGACAGTAACACCAGTGATCATTTTCATGAAAAATGCATTTTACAAAATGGCTGCTGCAAGGTATCAAACCACATGTTGTCAGTCATGGTATATTCACTAAATTAAGTAGTTCAGTCCATGTATATTCTAGTTTTTTTTTTCAATTTCCTAAAAATAAAGTAGGTCATACCATTGACGCAGGCTAAAAGCTTCATATGAAATCATGAGATAAATAAGCACATTTCTGTTAACTGAAAAGAGACAGTGAGTGAGATGAACGGTCTAATCGAATTCAATGATCTATGCTAAGCTATGCTAAAAGTGCTACCGCCAGACCCGGAGATTGGCTGAATGGATTCAAAAACGGTAAAACTCAACTGTTTAACTCTAGGGGAGTTGGAATATGAGCCTATTTTCAAAACAAAAAGAAGTGGAGTGTTCCTTTAACATGGGCCTTGTTCATAGATCTTCAGGAAATAGGAAGAAGGAAGTCAAATGATGTCATCAATGTGATTTTAATTTCAAAATTAACGATTTTTGTTAAACGGTAACACCAGTGACACAACTCCAGGGGACCACTACTTTTATTATATATTTTATAATCAGCATTTTTGTTATGCCATTTATATCATATATTTGATAGTTATGAAATATGAATACATTATTGTATTTTAAATTGTAGAAAAACCTGTCTTTGACCTCAAAATAAAGCAGTTTCCCTCTGTACATTGTGGTGCTTGGAATTCGATATAATTTATTTAAAAACAAATATTGCCACATTAATGTCTCAAGAAGGTGTAATTGTTTAAATAACATTTTGTTTCATTTTAAAATATAAAGAAATTGTAACCCTAAAATGTTTTTCAAGTGTAATATTTCTTTAAAGGCTAGGGACAGACAAATGGATATTTCCATTAAATGACCCAAATAAGCAAGCCAAGCCAAGGCGACAAAAAGTGCAAATGTTACGTAGTGGTTTACTTTCCATAAAAAGTAACTAAGTAAGGCAATTAGTTTCTTTTTTTTATGAAGTAACGCAATATTGTAATGCGTTACTTTTAACTTTCCCCAACGCTGCATGTGACATACACAAAGGCATGAATCCATAGTAATAATCAAATAAATCAATTATACTTAACTTTGTTATATATTTTTAATGTATTATATGTTTTATATTGTATACATATATGATTTAAAAAATACAATTTATCATATACATATTATGTTGTGCATTTATATACATATATAAATGTATATTTATGTGTGTGTGTGTGTGTGTGTGTGTTTTCGAGCAGATTTTGAGCAGTAAGGTTTTAAGATTTTTTATGTTTTTTAATGAAGTCTCTTCTGCTCACCAAGCCTACATTTGTTTGATCCAAAGTACAGCAAAAAAACTTATTTATTCCTGTGATTTCAAGGCTGAATTGTTTTAATTGTTTTTCTTTGATTAATAGCATCTAAAAGTATTTTTTGTTTAATTTCTTTCCCAAAAAATAAAAAATTATTACAATTATAGACTCCAAGCTTTTGAATGGTATAGTGTATATTGTTTCAAAAGCTTTTTATTTCAGACAAATGCTTATCTTTGGATGTTTCTGTTCATCAATGAATCCTGAAAAAATGTACTCAGCTGTTTTAAATATTGAGAATAATAATTATACAAAATGTTTCTTGAACAGCAAATCAGCATATTAGAATGATTTTTGAAGGATAAGTGACTGAAGACTGGAGTAATGATGCTGAAAATGAGATTTGATCACAGGAATAAATTACATTGTAAAATATATTCAAATAGAAAACAGCTATTTTAAATAGTAAAAATATTTCAAACTTTACTGTTTGTGCTGTACTTTGGATCAATTAAATGCAGGCTTGGTGATCAAAAGTGACTTCAAAACATTGAAACATTGAAAAGATTAAACTCACTGTTTAAAAACTTTTGACTGGTAGTGTATACACACACACACACACACACACACACTATATAGTGCTATGCGAAATTAAAAAAAAGATAAAAATATGTAAGTAAATATTATAACCCTCTAGTCAGAAGACATTCTTGTAAATGCTGTTGAGATTTATTTGATTATTGCAAAGCATATTCAGCCCACAAACCTCCTAACTAAATTAGGCTTCTCCCTCTCCAATGTCTCTGCTCACTCCATATCTGTTTTTTTGTTCTTTCTTCCTTTCTTTCTTTCTTTCTTTCTTTCATGTCTTTCTTTTTTGCTTTCTTGCTTTCCTTCTTTCGATCTAGCTGTCAGCTCCTCAGGTAGATGATGGATGAATTAACTAGTACGTTCTTTTATTTCAGGTCCCAATGCAGATTGCAAAAATCAGCTCTGTCAATCATCCAGTGAAGGTTGGACTGTCTGATGCCTTTGTGGTGGTCCATAAGATCCAACAGATCCCCAGTGAGTGATCGTGACACACAGCACCCGTCAACCATCTGCATTCTGTATTCCAAGTGTGTGTGTGTTTGTGGAGATTCGAGTTGATGACTGAATTTGACAGGTGCTATTCAGCCCAGCAGAAAACTGAGAGTATGTTTGTTCTGACGGTCGATTACTTCTGAGGTGATCTCAAAGCTCCGTCCTCCTCCCTTCTCAAGCTGTCTGTTTGTTGTCTGGTGTGCCAAGCAGAAAAAAGTCTTTGATGTTGTAGTAACAGTGAGCCCAGCAGGACCAAACCCGGCTGTGCTGGAGAAACAAATTTAGCAGATAAATATGTCTGGAGTTGGGCAGTGAGTAAGTGTGGGAGAGAAACAGGAGGAGAGGAGATGTTTGCTGTCAGGGCATCTTGAATGGAAGCTCATGATTTTCCATGACAGCTCATTCTCTCCGAACGTATGTGTGTCTGTGTTTGTTTGTGACTGTCTGCTGAGAAAGGGCAGGATTTGCATCATTCTGTCTGTCTGTCTGTCTATTACAATATGAGAAAGAGAGAGACAGCTCTGAGGGGAAGGAGAGAGTCGAGAATTAGATGGAGTGATTGCGAGTGGTAATAACCTGCGTGGGTCTCGCCTCTCTTTCACTAATTAGTGTCTGGAGACTCATCAGGTGACTCTGTTTAAGATGCATAAGCTCATACTTGCATATCTCCAGGCACTATCAGCATGCTACTAAGGAGTTTTGTGACACCCCATGGGCAAGAAATGTAATTACCCACAGGAAGAGAAAAACAGACGGCACTGAACAAGCAACAATTTCCTGTCTTAAACTTTAGCTGCTCCTTTTTGTATTAATACTCCAACATTGTAGGTTTCAGCAAGGTCAGACAGTTACTTCCTCAGCTGTACACACACGTTCACTTTTTTTAGAGAGATTTCCCCTATCGTACGCATTCATCTAGAGAGGGGACACATGAAAAGCTATATACACACACACACACACACACATTGGTTTCACTC
This sequence comes from Labeo calbasu, assembly GCA_019740295.1. NCBI lineage: Eukaryota > Metazoa > Chordata > Actinopteri > Cypriniformes > Cyprinidae > Labeo > Labeo calbasu. The sequence continues at coordinate 12,184 of JAHKKF010499815.1, forward strand.
TGTTGGAAAGGACAGAGGTGACCCTAACTCTTTACACAAACCTGTAGACATCAGTCAACGTAAGATGTGATTTGCACGATTTATGAGCATTTTAAATAGCAAGACCCACTAAAGATGTTACGTTTTTTACATTTCACCTGCACGCACACATACACATATAGAAATCTTACTACAGTTCCCATCCTCTCCTCATTGTAATTCAATTTTCCATTTCACTGCTTTTAGGTAATTCAGCTACCAGTCACGTAGATGATGTATTACTGGATGCATCTATATATGCAGTTATATCCATGCATGCGTGTACACGCATTTGATTCAACGCATGTATTGATGATGGGTGGCTTAGCTTTGACTCAAAGACTATTATATACTGAATTACTTTCAGATGTAGATTGATCAACCAATACATTTAGATTATGAGAAGTCTATTTTGCTTTCTAAGGATTTGTAGGGATTCATGGCATTAGAGACTGAGTATGAGTACAGCATAACCAATGCAAAGTTTACTTAAGGCCAATTCACACTGTGCCAACAGATGCTGACAAACAGCAACACATTCGTTGGGTTTTGTCTGATCAGTGTGTTACCCCACTGGCATCTGCTGGCATTGGTCGGCGCTCGCTTTCACCTATTAAATTGGTGTTTGTTGGTCTTGGAACATCTGAGAAGTCAGCTGTTGGCAATTCACACCCTTGTCGGTGCAGTGCAAAACAGCCTTTAGCAATGTAATGTTTTTTTTTAAATTCTATTTTAAATGTATTTAATGGGTAAGTGATACCAAAGAGATGACTCTTGTTAGTTGACTTTAGTAGTTTAGTAAACAAACAGGTCTTTTTTGTTTTTATGTTTAACTTTATTGGATAAGAGCTTCTCTTAGTGAGCATATTAAGTATTCTCCCCTGTGTCATTCCAGTTGGCATCCCTTACCAAAAATAAGTATACTTCAAGTTTGTTTTATGAAGTATGCTTAAGTAAAGTTCAAGTATATTTTTAAGTATACTTTATGTGATAAGTATACAAATATCAGTGTACTTGCAGTCAGTGGCGGCTCTTGGGTTTTAAAATAGAGGAGGCACACTAATTGTATTCGTCTGGGGATCCCTGCCGATTTTTATTATTATTATTATTTGCCTAACCGCTTTAAAATGGCTTTTTGGTTGCTTTTAGTCAGAAAACATAAAGCAAACGACACACATACAGCAAGATAAGATAATTTCACTTACCTGGTCTATCATTAGAAGCAAACATCCATCCTTTCTTAAAAGTCTGTGTTAAAAGAGAGCTGCCTGTTTAATATTCAATATTGCTACTCATCATAAGTACTTGGTACATTATCAGCGCAGCTGGATTCGTTCGAAATAAAATCATGTAATTTACGTCTCTATGATGATTGGTTGAAATACCAGAAGGGAGGCTAGCCTCTCTTACGAGGTTTCTTTTCTCGACACTCCTCAGTGCTGAAAGTAGAGGTGGGCAGATATTTAAGAAGAATAGCAGAATATTTAATTGAGCGAAGATAAAAAATCTTTGTCATTATTTTATCTTTGTTATTAAAAAATAAAAACAAAGAATACCAACCGTGCTTTATTTTTCAGGTACAGTAGGTGTATTTGGCAGTAGCATTCAAGAAATTAAATGAACAAATGTAAAAAGTGAAACACTATATACTTATACACTAAATACATCAATTGTACATTGATTCTTATTAAAGCAACTGTATTAAAGTTCTTCAATCAAGAGCAGTTAGTGATTTTTCTCTTTGTGTTTTGTTTTAATAACAATTAAAAGAATAGTTCACCCAAAAATAAAAATTCTGTCATCTGTCAATTCTGTCATAGTGTTTTATTTTAATATACCATCATTTATTCACTCTCAGGTTGTTTTAAACATGAATGTATTTCTTTTTTCTGTTAAACGTTGTCTGTTTGATCATTTCTATTATTAAATTCAATGGGGACCAGCTACTGTTTGGTTATGCACAATCTTCAAAATATCTTATTTTGTGTTTAGCACAAGAAAGAAAGTAACACAGGTTTGGGACAACATGTAAGTGAGTAAATAATGACAGAATTATAATTTTTGGGTGAACTATGTATTTGATGACAAGCGGCTGCATGTTTAGGACAATTAGTCTGCTGCCCCTTTAAGAGCTCCACACCTAATGTACAGGTAGGCATCCATTTCTCTAAATTGTTTGTTTTTACTTTAGACATAAGCTTTTATAAACTGTTTATATATGTAAACCTCGTGTGTTTTGACAATATTAGCGTAATCAGACGCGATACTTAACTTAGTTCAGTATTTAGGCGCTGTTTGACAGGATTTTAATGTGCGCGCGTTTCAGGTGTACGCGCTTTCTGAAATGTTTAACCGGCAAGGCTTTAAAGTAAATAATGTACTTTTGTGATTGTGAATAAGTGCGGTGTATTGTGAGTGAGTTAACTCTAATGTGAATGTATGTTGCGTTGTACAGTATGAGACCGAGGCGCCATAACTGCAGCTGATAGAATAGCACGATACAACGATATTTCTCAAAAAGCAGATCGTGGAGACATTTTTATCGTCCACGATCAAAAATCGTCATATTGCACACCCCCTAGCTGAAAGTAAACACTCGGTGGTGATTGGCTATTTTTTTTTTTTACCAACGGAGGCACGAGAGCTCAAGGTGCATTCACGCCATATCGGAATTCCCGTAATTACGAGATTCCAACTTGTAAAAAGCGTTCACGTCCTGGTAGAACTTGTAATTACAACTTGTGAACTGGGAGTCTTCTGAGAGCTACGACTGGTATCACATGACTGCTGTACCACCTGACCAACGTAGGCTCTGTTTAGGCATTGATAGTGTTGCCATAGAAAAGCGTAATTCCGAGTCCGTTGTCATCTCGAAATTACGGTAATTACGATATGGCGTGAACGCAGCATCAGCTCTCCCCTGGCCTCCCCCTCCCCTTCTCTATCACTTAGCGGTTGTAATTAAATCAGCAGATTCTGCAAATTCGCGAAAGAAATGCGGCGTTGTCCAAATTCAGTAACATGTTATGGTATTACAGCTAACAAAATATACACATTTTGAGACATGAACTGAAATGAATTGTAAATTTTATTAACATTAAATCGTCCTCCTCGCATTTTCTTCCCAAAAGTTGAGGGGTATATAAAGGTGCGTTCACGCCATATCGGAATTCCCGTAATTACGAGATTCCAGCTTGTAAAAAGCGTTCACGTCCTCGTAGAACTCGTAATTACAACTTGTGAACTGGGAGTCTTCTGAGAGCTACGACTTGTACCACATGACCGCTGTACCACCTGACTAACGTAGGCCCTGTTTAGGCTTTGATAGTGTTGCCATAAAAAAGCATAATTCCGAGTCTGAGGACGTGAACAGCTCCGAGTAGAATGTCACATGTTGTCATTTCGAAATTACAGTAATTACGATATGGCGTGAACGCAGCATAACTGCAGCTTGGAGATCTCCAAATGGGGGCGGGAACTCCAAAACAGGGTGTGCGCTCCAAAATATGGCGTGGCTTCCTCCCTTTTGACAGACAGGCACATGACACGGATGCGCAATTTTCCCCCCAATCCACTTCAGCGCAAACTCCGCCCCACAGCTAATTCTAAAGATTTTATTGGTTGTGTCAATGGCAGTGTTGATTACCTACACTATGCTACACAAATGCTAACCCCTAAACCTACCCCACACCTTACCCTAACCTAAACCAGTGAAATTGACTGCTCGGTGGGATTGATGCTGAGTGGCAGATAAACAGTTAATAAGATTATGCGATATGAGATCGTCGGGTCGTTCTGTAACTCCCCAACCGGACCACACCGGAAAATTGGACCTTTTTAGTTACATTCAGCATCACTACCCCCTCCTACCCTGCGAATTTCAAGAACCGGGATGTCCCCGTTGCTTAAACCAAAGCGATAGAGTAAAACCTTTCCCCTGCGCTTCACTGGGACGGCTCTCGGGAAA
>JAHKKF010499822.1:0-13345 GCA_019740295.1 Labeo calbasu
CAGTGTATATCCATGTACAAAAACACTTGTGCGCCCCTGTTTGTATCTGTTTTTCTTTCAAACTGTTGAATAATAAATACACTGTGGAGTAAATTTGAATAAAACAGGAAAACAACACAGTGAACCTCAATAAGCAGAATAAAATGAGGTTTTCACAAGACTGGGCAGATGGATCTAATCCTTTTAATTAGACTGAATGTCCACATTCTGCCCTGCTCTGGCTGGAGGAATGTGGGGTTGCAGCGTCCAATCAAGTGGCAGATAAACAACATGCAAATGAAGGATCTAAAACGGACTTGAATGCAAGGAGAAAGTACCATTTACAGTCTAAACTGAAGTCAGAAAATCCTTTTACACAAACATGATAGAACTGGGATATAATATAAGTAGACTTAAGATAGGATTTAGGAAACCTGTGTGTTATCCATTTATCCATTATCGCAGTAATCATAACAGCATCATCAGCTAATGAATCTGTGTATTTACATATTAGATTATTGTAGTGAATTTCCCCAAGACAGGTTCTAAAGATTCCCAAAACCATTCATTACACGCAAATGTGTCTGAACCATAAAGCACTTGTTGTATTTGGCTGGCAATAATGACTTTTGTGTGAGCTCTACAAAACACATTTACACTAATGACCTGATTTCAAAGCAGCTGGGGGCCATAGTAGTTCCTCGGGTCTCCAGAGTGAGGTATTGCATCAATAAATATGGGTAATGGGCGAACATGTCAGGGCGAGGTAAAACACTTCAATAAGAGGAAGACGGAGGATGACAGCTGAGAGATCCATCAGAAGACTGGAAACCATTTAAAGATGATTAAATAGCTTATTATTCATACACTGACTCATGATTGTTCACGTCTGGGTGGGAGGGACAAAGCGGGAGTGAATATGGCCGCCAAAAAGATAAATAATAAAGATCTGGCAAGTTATTTTATAACAAATACAATGGAACATTTTTAGTAGAAAGTCCTGTAAAATATACACCAAGATACATACACTGAGTACCTGGATGATGTAGAGTACTTGTTCAATAAAAAAAGAGCAGCTTTGGACAATTTATGTACTTAATTGTTTCTGTTTTTGCTACCGTAGCAGGAGAGACAATGACGGAAGTGGCAACTGCCGAAACCTGTATGGAGAAAAAGACAGCACTTCACATGTAAGTTAAATACTTCATCGTCATCCCATGTTGTTTCAGCATTTTTTAATAAGCATAATATGTAAAAAAAAAAAAAGCCATTTTGGGGCACTTTTTAAAATGTGTAGTTAGCTAACATGCTAAAGCTAGCAGCAACATAATTCTCTTAACTTAGAAACTGTTAATGTAGTAAAACATTCCTATTAAAAAAAATCCATTGGCAACGACCCGTTGAGCATTCATACGTTTACTCGTTTGAACATAAAATGGCTGAATTCATAGTGTTTACTGAAAGCATGCAATGTATATCATTTGAGGCACAGCTTTAGATATTATTCTTTGCAACCGTTTTTTGCTGTTCCCTGCCCTCGGTATCGCTATGGCAACTGTAACCATAGCCAGCTCGAATGTTCATAAAGCGAGGAGTGGAATTTCACCCACAGCTGTGCGGGTGTTGAGGTGATGGACGTGTGCGGAGCAGATGAGGTTGAATGTAGCTGACTGACTGATTGATTTACAGTTGTTGGAGTGATGTGTGACACTGAAGGATGTGGGCCCCAGATGTGATCCTAGAATAGCTGACCCGGAGGACTGGGGGCTCTCTGTGGTTTATAAGGCTGTTAACTCTTAGTCGGTGTTCCCCAAACTAGAGCTCTATATGTGACCCCACAGGTAATAGCATATAGAATTTTCCCATTAGCCTACTGCTTTTTTTATTGATCTTTTACTGAAGCGTGCAGTTAGAGTGACTGATGTTTTAACATTCGCCATTTTATATCAAATATTTGCTAAGAGTTTGCATCCTCCTTTCAGAATCATTAAAAATGTTAATTATTTTACCAAAATTAGAGGGATCATACGAAATGCATGTTATTGTTTATTTAGTACTGACCTGAATATGATATTTCACATAAAAGATTTTTACATATAGTCCACAAGAGAAAATAATAATTAAATTTATAAAAATAACCCGTTCAAAAGTTTACATCCCCTTGATTCTTAATACTGTGTTACCTGAATGATCCACAGCTGTGTTTTTTTTGTTTAGTGATAGTTGTTCAAGAGTCCCTTCTTCGTCCTGAACATTTAAACTGCCTGCCTGTTCTTCAGGTCCCACAAATTCTTTGGTTTTACAGCATTTTTGTGTATTTGAACACTTTCCAACAATGACTGTATGATTCTGAGATCCATCTTTTCACACTGAGGGACTCATATGCAACTGTTACAGAAGGTTCTGTAATAAAACATGCTCCAGAAGGAAAAACCATGCATTAAGAGTCGGGGGTGAAAACTTTTGAACAGAATGGAAATGTGTACTTTTTTTTGTCCTTTTGCCTAAATATCATATTTTTTCATTTAGTACTGCCCTTCAGACGCTACAGAAGATAGTTACATGTTTCCCAGAAGACAATAAAGTTACATTTACCCTGATCTTCATATTCAAAATTTAATGCGTTGTGTTTCCTCATCAGTGAGCGTTTGAACCTTCTGTAATAGTTGCAGTCCTGAGTGTGTTAAAGATGGATCTCAAAATCATGCAGTCATTGTTGGAAAGGGTTCAAATACACAAAAATGCTGGAAAACCAAAGAATTTGTGGGACCTGAAGTATTTTTCTGAAGAATAGCGGGCAGTTCAACAATTCAGGACAAACAAGGGACTCATGTGGACATCTTTATGTGAAATATCTTATTCAGGTCAGTATGAAATAAACAACAACATATATACATATATATATATATATATATATATATATATATATATATAATATGTGTATATATATATATATATATATATATATATATACACTGTCTTACTGTACCATTTTCACATTCTATCTCTGTTTGAATTCCAGGCATTATTTATAGTGCGCAGTGAGGCTCCTTGTTTGCTCTGCAGTTCATTGTGGTATGAGGGTAGGTGGAGAGGCATTCTCCAAACAACATTCTGGATGTCACACAGCGTTGACTTACAGTACCGCATTTGGCAAAAAGGGAAATGAGTTTGACAGTTTGACTGCTTGTTTGATCTTAGCCTGGCTGGCGTGTCAACAGCTGCACACAAATACACATACTCACACACTTTTTCATCTGAGCTCATGGCTGTATCAAGGTCAAAACAGTTTCACACACATGCAATGATCTTTGATCAAACAGAACAAAACATATAGGCCCTCTTGACTTTCATCTCTTAAAAACTTTCACTATATCAGCATTCGGGAAACTGGGAGCTTAAATGGTGAAGAGCATTTAGAATTGAATTGAAGTTCCATTTCATTTCCAAACAGGATTTTAAAAGGCATAATTCAGGCAAAAATGAAAATTCTGTCATTGATTGCTCACCCTCATGTTCCAAACCCGTAATACCTCATCTTCGGAACACAAGTTAAGATATTTTTGATCCTAAATTCAGATTTCTCCCAGCCCTGTCAAAAGTAAATAAATACTCTTGAGTGCTTTATTGAGGAGATGCTTGGAGAACCCAAGATAGACGTGCCACACGTGTGGATTTGAGATCTTTCTGTCAGGCTTTCCTTAGATTTATTAAGGGCAGAAGATAGGCGAGCTGTGTAGATCTGCCATTCCCAATCTCATCAGAACAGGAGAATCTTTGCCAGCAGTTGAGGGGAAAAAAATGCAATCATAAGCCATATTTCAGCACTGCTCGTTCTTCTTCTGCTCCTTAGAAAGCAGGATGAAACCATCCCTGAGATGGATCTTTAATAAAACCATGCTATAAACCTTTACACATAGAAGGAAACTCTGCATATAATAAATGTACAAGATAAGGGCAAATGGCATATTAATCTTAAGTGATGCATGTACATTCATGTTCTTGTGATTGACTGCAGATCTGGTTAAATATCATGAATGAAATTGGTTTAACCCAGTCATCTGAACTTTGTAAGGTTGGGGAAATTAACTTAGACATTTACACTTGGTTGTAATAAGATCTAAGGTGAGAATAAAACGTAAGTAATGTGATTCATCTTTATTCATTGTATAACATCACGCTGTGACAAAATGAAGCTGTTTTTTTTTCTAACCAACCTAAACTTGAGTAAATTCTGATTTGTGGGATGTGGGAACTGCATATAAATGTTCTTGACAATTTAATGCAAGTGGCAGTTCAATACGAGCCGCTTCATTATGTATGCGTTCTTACATTTACCACACTTATGCGCAGCTGCATTTTTTGACTATTCTTTTGAAGATGACTCAATTTCAGGCAGGAGTGATATACTCAGTATGCAAAGTCGAACTTCAAAGTTCCACCTTGCGATTGGATGTATTTGTTTAGTGCTTTTCTATGTCACCTCCGGCCTAACTCACCCAATTCTCGCATCTTAAAATTGTCGGATAGCTGCTACAATCTCCCGAACGCACCGTAAAGCTTTCACAAGGCTCCTGCTGACACAATTTACAGGATCACCTAAAGAACCCATACCACTGGTTTTAGTAATACGCAGTGAGAAGAACATGAGCAATGTATCATCCCATATGTCAGGGGCTGCTTCACATAAAAAGTCTATAACTGTTAGACGAAGTGTGGAGTCTTTAAAACGCGCCTTGTGTTCTCTTTTACAGTGGTAATGGTGTCAAGGTCTCCATGTCTGACGGGGTGACACAGGTTAAAAGAGCTGGAATGGGCTATGAGGTCTGATAGAGGTGCGATTCCATTTCTATTGCCGCCGTTGTGCCCGCAGCGCTTCTTCCATGGTGCGTATCCTCCACAGTCACCTCTCTCCCCCTCCCGTTTGCTCTCTGTTCTTCTCTCCTTGACGTGTTCCTTTTCCCCCCACATCTAATTTAAAATTGGCTGGTCAGCACAGACCTGACCTCTCCATTACATAACTCATAACTGACTTCCTGGAGAATTTAAGTCATTTAAGTGTCTCTTTCCCAAATCAGCAGGTTAGCAGGCAGGTCTCGGGGAATCTGAGGCTGTGAACAAGTGTAGGTGTCTCTCAGTGTACGTGAAAAGCCTTTAATGCAATTTTCTCGGCTTGCAAATTGACATATCTTCGCAGTGACGACTATATCCTGAAGTTACGCTTGTTGTAATCTTCATAAGCATGCATTTTCTGGAGAGGTGAATGTTCGACTTCAAAGAAATGCAGATGACTATGTGTGCTTCCAAAATAGGCAACTTTTCCAGCTGCGAAAACCTGCCCAGACCCATACTGATTGGCTTTGTGGGTTGGCCAGGTATGATGGGTTTAGACAGGCTTATTTAGGATAATCTGTGACATTGCATGAGGGAATCGTCCTCACATGTCGGCAATCCAGACAGCCTGTGCTCTTTCTAGCATACCAATGAGTGGCTTGAAAAGCTCTTGGCTTATTCTTTTTATGAGATGCATAGAAAGTGTTAAAGACCCTCCAAACTTTGAAAGGGTTCAAGCCTTAATTAAGTGATCCAGACACCCCAGAACCGACATTATTCACACCCTGATGTCAACACACCTGGTTTCACTTCAGCAAGGTGATGGAAGACACACTGGATCTCACAACCAACTGACAGAGAGTTTTTTATTCACAAAATACGACTAGGAATTAATCAACACCCACTGCAGAACATCTCTGTGAATAAATCTCTCTTAATTGCGATATTTTACGCAGTTTTGGAAATGCATATGCTATTATCAACACCCCTGATGCCCTATGGTGATGATGAGAATATGATAAACCTACAGAGTGAATAGGGATTTCAATTAGGAAACGGATAATAATCTCCAGAGCCTGTCTCTTCATTCATACATTACTAGGATGGAGAGCCTGGAATCATTATTGCACTACTAATAGGATAAAAAAAAAACGTATAATTGCTTGCATTTTATCCCTGAAAGAGTCTAATATCGAAATCAGATAAAAAAAATAATTGTTTTGATTCTCTCCATCATACCTTTTCTTTTAAATCAACTTTCTTATTTTTATATTTAGGGAAATCCCATAGGAGTGAATCTGTTTGTGCAATTATAATTGCATAACGATCACAGAGTGGACACTGCAAATGGAGAGACCTTTTCCTGACAGGAAGTTGGGGTGTTGGCCAGCTCAGGTGCATGTAAATCCATCTAGCTGGAAAGCGTTGCGATGGGGATGTAAAATTGGGTCTGACAGTGACAGATGGGGTGTGTCTCCAGCTATCGGTTTGGGCTCCGCCTCTACGCCACGTCGCACTGCCCTTTGAAGGGTGCCAGAAAGATGTGCCCTATAACTCAACAGCAGAGCGGACGGAGCGGGAGAGCTGGCTGTTGCTGATAAAGCCTCGCCCTTGAGAGGTGAGTAAGGGACGGGAAAGGTGAGGAGGGGGCAGACATTCACTTGGACATTTACCAGCAGGATTAATTCAACATGCACCTGCAATCCCATAATTCCCAGAGCTCATCATGATTAAAGAGTTATCCATTCACATGTGCCAGCAATTGAATTTACTGTAGTTTGGGGAAATGTACATGCAATTGCTGTGTTTAAATAGTGATGAGGAAAGCCACGCTGTGAGAGTCAAGAATAGACAAAAAGCAGTGGAGGCGATGAACAGAAATCATGAAAATCACAAATAAACTGGACTTGAATATGCATACATTTACCCTGCTGAAAAACAGCATTAACCACCCTAAGGTGATTAGCTGGTTTGAAGAAGTGTTAATATGTACCTGTCATCTGGACAGGTTGGGAAATCACTTTGCTGACTGGCTAAACCTGTGTGACCCAACTGGGAGACCAGCTTAAACAACCTGCTAAAACTGCAATAGGCTGGCCTAAGATGCTTTTTTCAGCCGAGTGTGTACAGTGCCTTGCAAAAGTATTTATAACCCTTCATTTTTTATGATGCTGCCTTATGTTAAACTGCTTTAAATTACTTTTTTACCCACATCATTTTACACTCCATATGCCATAATGGCAAAGCAAAATCTTTGCAAATTTATTACAAATAAAAAACTGAAATTATTCCATTGCGTAAGTATTCATACCCATATCTGGGACAGTTGATATTTAGATCAGTAGCATTCATATCGCTTGTAGATGTTGCTAAACTTTGAGTGGAGTTAACCTGTGGCAAATTCAATTGAATGGGTATTTGGATAGACAAACATCTTAACAACTGCCCATTACCTGGAGAGTCCCATCCCAAAAGTAAAGTGTGCTGGTAGCAACCTCATGCTGTGGAGCTGTTTTTCAGTGGCAGAGACTGAGGGACTCGTCAGAGTAGAAGAAAAGCTCAGTACAGCAAAATATAGAGATGGCCTCATTGAAAACCCAGTCCAGCATTTACAACTTCAGACTGGACAGAAAGGTTCATGTTCCAACAGGACAATAACCCTAGGCACAAAGGAAGAGTGGCTTATAGACAACTCTGTGAATGTCCTTGAGTGGCCCAGCCAGAGCCCTAGCCTGACCCCAATCAAACATTTCTGGAGAAACCTGAAAATGTGCTTCTGTCCCCATCCACCCTGACAGAGCTTGAGAGGTGAAGAGGTGAGAGGAAGAATGGCAGATAATTGCCAAATGCTGATGTGCAAAGCTTGTTGCATCATATGCCAGAAGACTTGAGGCTGTAAAGGTGCTTCAGCTAAGTACTGAGTTAAGAGTATGAATACTTATGCAATGTACTTATTTCAGTTTTTTATTTTTTATAAATTTACAAAGCTGTGACAGTTCTGTTTTCGCTTTGTCAAAATAGTGTATGGACTGTAGATTGATGTGATAAAAAGTCATTTAAAGCAGTTTAACAAGGCTGCAACATAACAAAACGTGAAAAAAACGAAGGGGTATGAATACTTTTGCGAGGCACTGTATATACAACATACACCAATCAGGCATGACATTATGACCATCTTCCTAATATTGTGTTGGTCCCCCTTTTGCTGCCAAATGCACATGATTTAAAAGATAACGTGATTCATCAGACCAGGTCACCTTCTTCCATTGCTCCGTGGTCTAGTTCTGATGCTCACATGCCCACTGTTGGCTCTTTCAGTGGTGGACAGGGGTCAACATGGGCACCCTGACTGGTCTGTGGCTATGCAGCCCCATAAGCAAAAAAACTGCGATGCACTGTGTATTCTGACACCTTTCCATCAGAACCAGCATTAGTAGCTCATCTGTTGGATCGGACCACACAGGCCAGCCTTTGCTCCCCATGTGTGCCCATGACCTTGTCGCCTGTCGCCGGTTCACCACTGTTCCTTCCTTGGACCACTTATGATAGATACTGGCCACTGCAGACCGGGAACGCCCCTCAAGAGCTGCAGTTTTGGAGATGCTCTGACCAAGTTGTCTAGCCATTACAGTTTGGCCCTTGTCAGACTAGTTCAAATCCTCAAGCTTGCCAGTTTTTCTGCTTCTAACACATCAACTAATATATCCCACGCACTACCAGGTGTCGTTATGAAGAAATAATCAGTGTTATTCACTTCACCTGTCAGTGGTCATAATGTTATGCCTGATCGGTGTATACACAAACACACATGTTGAGTTACCATGCTTTATGTGGACATTCCATAGGCGTAATGGTTTTTATACTGTACAAACCGTACTACACCAACCCTACCCCTAAACCTGTCATTCACAGGAAACTTTCTGCATTTTTAGATTTTCAAAAAACTTCATTCTGTATGATTTATAAGCTTGTTTCCTAATGGCGACCAAAAAATGTCTTCACAAGGACAAGGATTTTGGACATTGTCATCTTTGTGAGGACAGTCTGTCCCTATAACGTAGGGTTTACCAGAACCACACACACAGTTTATGACACCCATTTGATAAGCAAGATAATTCCTAATGGTACATATTAGCATGCAATGTTATTGTTATTGAAGATGTGTCAATAACTGCCTGAAATGTGCAGACATGCAGGTAATTGTCCATAACATTTTCAATCACTTCAGGCAGCTCACTTTTTAGGTATATTTTTACCTTCACCTTGCAGGCCATTTCAGTTTCCATTTTTATGTCTTCCCATACTTTGATGGATGATGTTGCGCTGTTGTCATTTTTTAGCCATGTTTCTTTTGTTTCATAGAGGAGAATAAGTGCTGTTGGGGAAAAAGGAGACAAGGGAATTGTGTGTAAACGAATTTCATCAATAGCCATTATGCACTGGAAATAATAACGAAAGGATTCACTTATTTAGCACCACTTCTCATCAAGAGGGACATTTTGCATCTGTAGGTTTACAAAGCTGCTGTCTGGATGATCTTTTTGTTCCTCGTTGGTCTCCTAATATGACGTACAAATGTCTTAACAATGCAGTGGTTAAGCCACTTTTAACCCAACAGATTGGAACGAAAGAAGGGCTATTGTGGTGAAAAGCGCTACCCCAAAAGCTGAAGACTGAATTTAGGAAGGTTCATCAGGAGTGGATATCTAACAGCTCATCAACTTCACTTCATTCATTTACTCTCTGAATGAATTCCATCAGGGGCATCCTAATAGATGAGTACAATCTCTTTGTCTCTCAGTCTCTTTGTCTAAGAAAAGCCACTGAGCCATAGCATGTACCCATTTTAACTAGTCAGATAGACAAAAGTTTAAAAGACTTCAGGTTTGAAGGTTTATAAGCCTTTCAGACAAAATAGATAGATGCGAGCTGATTGAGAGAAATTTGTTGTTTAAGAGAGTACAATGTTTTAGTGCTTAGACACCATTATGACTGATTATTTTATTTATTGAAAACGAGAGACAAATTGTGTCAACTGTGTTTCTTTCTAGCACATAAACTGTGGAAAGTCGCTGTTTTATTATTTGTTAGATTTTCATCTTGTTCTGAAGGGCAGACATTGATTTTCCTGCCTAGTGGAGAAAGATGTGCTTTGTCTTTGCCAGACATGCAGTGAAAACAATGAGTTATGTATCAGTTTATGTAACCAATTTATTACAAGCCCTATTTTTGGAGAAAATCATTTTGCTATTTTGGTTATTATCTCTGAAGCTGAAATGGTCGTCAGGAAATGGGACAAAATGCATCCATTACTGTATGCGGGCCAAGCGTTCCTCTGGAGTGAAGCGGACCGATATAGTGATTGTTGTAATACAAATGCTTAAATACACATGACAATAAAGAGAATTAGTATACAGCAGATAACTTTCCTTTGGAAAAGTAAAGTTTAATCAAGAGAGAGTATAAATAAACTTAAAAAATAGGTGGAAAGGAGCATGCTGATAATGATAAATGACTACAAACAAATCTCCAATACAAATCTCCATCTAGTGTGCTACAGATATATCATCCATCCCTCATCATAGCTTTTGCTTTGTTAGTTTGGACCTCTCTAATTGTTGCATTCTACAAATCACTACAGGCATGTGAACACTCGAAGCCCTCCAATACTTTCTCAGTCTAAGTTAGAGCTCTTGATTTCCCATGAGGCTCATCTTGAATGGTTTGAGAACATGTCCCTTTAATTAGCACAGCACTAATATCCATGAAAGATCTATAGCATAAAGCTCCAACTGCCTGTTTTATTCTTACTTTGTCTCTTCTACTCCATTTCTTCTGAGGTTTTCAGAAAAAGCAACCTGCTGTAATCGATAGGCGTATAACGTAGTTTCTTCTCAGATCCAGTTAAATAGATTTTTATCAAGGTCTCACCCAACTTCAGTAACGTACAATATGTTCTGCCGTCAAATCCATTTTTTGTCATGACTTTCAAAAGACACCTTCACATATTCTGAGGAAGTGTCAAATATACAAGGATGCCTCACATGATTAAAATAGTGTGAATTAGCGCAGACATCACTGTCTCAGAGTGCTGGATTATGGTCTGCTGCAAGTGTAATACTATTCCAAGTGTTTAGTATTCTGTGGAGTGAGTCATATTTTTGTGGAAACCAAATCTGGAGGGGTCAATTTTAGATGTGATGATAAATATTCTATGTCTTCTTGCTTAGGATGCTGTGCATCGTCTCTAGATGAACGGTGAGGCAGGTTGCAGATATGTGCCGTGCAGGATGTTGGTGTATTACTCGAAACGTCAATGGCTTTGCAAGTCCAAAGGGATGACTGAAATACGTAAGTTCGTGACGTCATGCTATCATAGCAACGTAAATCAGTTCTTTTTTTAGAAACAGAACAAAAATTTTCAGCACAGACTGCTTGTTAGCAATGAAGACAAGAAAAAGTGAGAAATAGGATCTGGCAAAAAAAAAATGTAGAGATCATTGCATGATGCACCATTTACCACACTGCTAAAATTTCTGAATCTGTATTTTTATCTTGATTTCTGGCAGTAAAAATATTAAAATATCCTTGTCTTTATAGTTAACAAAAAAATTAAAATTCTGTCATAATTTACCCACTAGGCAAATTGTTTGTTTTTCAGCATGAATTTACCAAAAGTTTGTGAAATTGCTTAAAATAGATTTGCAACAGGGTAATATACATAAACAATATTCAACATGAAAATCATTAAGGAGGCTTTTGATATTTCAACTGGAAAAATACTTAAGAAAATTACATTTGTAGCAATGCAAAGTCGGTTTGGTGCTGGGTAATTTTAGTTGTTTTTCACCATCTGTGTCACACATTTTCACAGCTAATACTGTGACGGATTCTTTTTGTGGGCAGTGATTAACAAAAAGTAGAATACTTCCACTTTTGGCCTATTTCTGTTCTTACAAGTGCCACTAACTGAGTTCTCCCTTGTGTGCCCCTGGTAATAAAGTCACTAACAAAAACCGAAGAGCGAAGGGGTTGACATTAATTAAGTTTAATTGTAACTTGGTCCTCTGCCATTTATCTGCTTTAGAAGCACAAACTACTATCAGCTGAAGGACTGAAAGTATATTAGGTTCGGGGATGGGAGGTGTTTGATTAGTTTGTCTGAAGCTAAAAGATGCTGAGAAAGAGAGGCGTAATTGTTGCGACAACTCACTTTTTCCGTCATCTAAACGAATTAATCAAACACTGAAGCTCAGCTGTCTCTGCATGTTTGAAGCTGTTTGACATCTCACTTTGTATATTTTCCATAGAGGGCCCTCCTTTGAGTGCATAAAATATGGTGGGGGGAAAAAAAGGACATCGTTTGGAATGTTTTAATCATCAGCTCTATATTTGTGTTGCTTCTCTTGAAAATCCCTATGGCAACTTTGATTTTTGTACATCAAATGCGTGTCTGGGTTTTTTGAGTGTTGGAAGTGTTTTGCACTTCTTAATTAGGCATTTCCTCAGTTGCACAGAGCTGCAAAAAGACCCTTTTGCGTTGTTAGTTTGATGACTTGTTTAATGCTTTGTTATAGGTCAGTACAGTATGTTTCTTAGTGACTGTAATATTTCCTTTATACTTCAAACTGGTTTAGATCCTTTTGGAAAGCTCTCCTGCTTTTTGAAATGTTCTTCTGATGTACATATCCTTTCAACATCCTTAAAAGGATAGCTCCCAAAAATGAAAACACTGCCATTCCAAACCCGTATGACTTTCTCTCTTTATGTGGAGCACCAGTGTTGTTTTAGACCAGTGGTTAAAGTGATACAGTTGAGGTCAAAAGTTTACGTACACCTTGTAGAATCTGCAAAATGCATGTTATTGTTTATTTAGTACAGGTATGAATAAGACCTGAAAGACATTTACATGAGAGTTCATAAGAGAAAACAGTAGTTGAATTTATAAAAATGACCCCGTTCAAAAGTTTACATACACTTGATTCTTAATACTGTGTTGTTACCTGAATTATGCACAGTTGTGATAGTTGTTCATGAGTCCCTTGTTTGTCCTGGACTGTCATAAACTGCCTGCTGTTCTTCAAAAAATCCTTCAAGTCCCACAAAATCTTTGGTTTTTCAGTATGTTTTGTGTGAACAAAAACCCTTTCCAACAATGACTGTATGATTTCAAGATCCATCTTTTCAAACTAAGGACAACTGAGGGACTCGTATGCAACTATTACAGAAGATTCAAACGCTCACTGATGCTTCAGAAGGAAACACGATTTATTAAGAGCCGGGGGGTGAAAACTTTTGGAGCTCCTTCTGGAGCATCAGTGAGCGTTTGAACCTTCTGTAGTAGTTGCTTTTGAGTCCCTCAGTTGTCCTCAGTGTGAAAGGACGGATCTCAAAATCTTACCGTCATTGTTGGAAAGGGTTCAAATACGCAAAAATGCTGAAAAACCAAAGAATTTGTCTAACCTAAAGGAATTTTCTGAAGAACAGCAGCCAGTTTAACTGTTCAGGACAAACAAGGAACTAAACAAAAAAA
>JAHKKF010499832.1:0-53730 GCA_019740295.1 Labeo calbasu
AAAAGGTCTAGTATCTCACATGTGTCTCCTCTATAGTTTAGAAGGATCTCAATCAAATAGTCAGTGTTTTAATGTGAAGATAAACTCAAAATGAGTCCAATTTCAAGCTACATGAAAGCAAATCCACAAATGACATCTTTTTAATGTCTCAAGTGTTTCTCCTAGGCATTATTTCTCCTAGCAAATTGACACTTTTGCGCATTTTTTCTCATGGAAAAAGGCCCAGTGATCTCACATATGTCTCTTTTACTTTCAGAAGAGTGAATAGAGTGAATATAATTTTTATTTCAGTTGTAGTATTTAAGTACATCAAACTAAATGTCGATATGCAGAACATATTTTTTACTGAGTGCAGAAATTGTTTTTGGTTCGAAAGCAGCAAATATGATGCATATTTTAAAAAGATATTACATTTAACATTGAAGTTGTCTTTATTTTAATTAAACATTGACTAGCAAAATGTTTTTATAATGAAATAAAAACATTTATATTTACCTACAATAAGTAACATTTTGGCTTATGTCTAAAGAAAAATATATTGATTAAGTTGGTCTTTAAAATAAATCTTCTTACTTTGTATTAATATTTTTGTCTTTCATTATATAAATATTTTGATTAATATTAAATTTGAACCTAAAAAAAATAAAAAAAATTATGTTATCATGGTTCTTGAGATTTATGGATCGCTGTCTAATTTCTGTTATGTCATTTCAAACTCTGTTTCACTGACTAATCATTTCTGGAAAGAAAAATGACAAATGAGATCACTTTAATGTCTCAGTTGTTTCTTCTTGATAGCAGTGAGATTAAACCAAGAACAACTGGTTCTGCTTCTCTTTTAAGATTTCTTAAGTGTTTCTCCTAGGCATTAAATGCTCCTGCACTTTGCTAGGAAAAGGTCTAGTATCTCACATGTGTCTCCTCTGGTTTTAGAAGATTTCTCAATCAAAAAGTCGACATTTCAATGTGAAAAAATCAAGAGTCAAATTTTCAACCTACAGGATCACTTTAATATCTCAATTATTTCTCTTTGAAAAAGAGATTTAAATATTTAAAAGATTTAAGAAAAATTGAGAAAAACTCCTTTTTTCCTTAAGAAAATGCATGTCTATTGTGTTTCAGTAGTGATTTCATTAATGTAGATTTGCCAAGACATCAAAATCTCAATGAAAACAAACTTGGACATTACTAATTCAATTCTCCCAAGAATTAAAATAGTTTCTACTGCTGTTCGGCAGGACAGAAAAATCACAAAACAGATCTTTTTAATTGAATAGAGAGCAAATTGACATGTTTGCTTTTTTTCTTAAGAAAAGAAGCCTTGTGTCTCTTCTAGTTTTAGAAGAAATTTCTATCAAAGGGCCGACGCTTCAATGAAAAGATGTTTAAGATGAGTCAAATTTCAGCCACATGAAAGCAAAATTACAAATGAGATCACTTTTGCCCTTTTTCTCATGGACAGAAAAAGCCCCAATACACTGCAAAACGTGGTAATCTTAAAGAGATACATCATTTAACCTATATAGGTAGTTTTGGTGGTATAAATATATGTTTTAGGTTGATTCAGTGATACTAAATGATATTTCTGACTTGAATAAATCCAGTTAGTTTAGGTGTTGCCACTTTTCAGTGTAGTATCAGAAGAGATTTAATCAAAAGATTGACACTTTGATGTTGAGGAGTTTAAGATGATTCAATCTCTCTACAATCTGAGATCTTAGTTGTTAAACTGAGAGCAAAGGGTTCGGCTTGTTTACATCATGCGTCTTTTCAGGAGAGATCTCAATGTCTCAAGCTCAGATTCAGTAACAGCAATATAAACTATGACATTACTTATTAAATTTTCCAAAGAAAATGATTCAGAGGCTGAAAAACGGTTGACCCTTTCATGTGAAGAGAAGTTAGAGATGAGTCAAATTTTAAAACTTACTGAATCACATTTTTTGAGATTAAACCAAGATTGGTAGGGATTCTCTTTGTGCTTTAATGAAGATCTCATTAATGTCTCAAACAGTAATATCAAGCATTTTTTAATGTATTAAAATACATGCTGGTGTCCGACAGGACAACAGACACAGATGAGATCTTAGAACTCAAATGCTTTTCCTTTGAATTCTCCTGAGACAAAATGATTCACATTTAAACCACATTTTTCTATCCACAGCTATTGATTCATTTTTATTTTAGGTTAAATTATTTGTACTTATCCTGAGTCAGACGCTCACGTACGACACGGATTTCCTCGGTAGAGATGATCGGTGAACACTGATTGTGGTTTTTCCGAGCAGAGCATGTTCTTAGATCAGCATCTTATTGTTGGTCTAAGAACAGCATGTCTCAAACAAAAAGCCTTAACTCTTCTACTTACACTATCACACAGATCTGACTGGTTGATAGAGATGTCATTCAGGACCAGACTGATAACAGTCAAACGGCCATATTACTTATTTGAAGTGCGTTTTTTTTATATTGATCTAATCGGTTTAAACCAGTTTTGTTCAGTTTGTTTAAAGGCAAATAACATTCTCCTTAAAAAAGTGAGATACTAAAGCTTAATTTTTTATTTGTTTTTATTTTAATATTTTCCGTTTTCAATTTAGTTTTGTTTTATTTTTTTTTTAAAAGAGTTTAGAAATTATCATTTTTTATTAGAAAGCAGAACATATTTATAGTAAGCAAACTAAATCAAACATTTACTAACAAAATGTTCTTAGTTCTATTTTTTAAAGTCATATTTCTACTTTATTGCTAAATGTAATTTAGCTTTTGTTTATAATGAAATTAATTTTTAAAAATGTTTTTTTCTTTGAGGAAATACATGTTTTTGATTAATATTAAATCAACGTAAGGTTTGGACCACACCCTATGAAATTTGAGGAAAATAATTATTTTACGTTTGACCAAAGTATAATTTTTTTTGGTGCTTCTGAGTTATGGATTGCTGTCTCCATGCTGTTATGTCATTTCAAACTCAGTTGCACTGATTAATCATTGCTAGTACTCATGATAAGATTGCAGCAGCCGATAGCAGATGATGTTTTTCTGTATGTTTGTTGTGCAGTGTCATCCATCCATAGACTCAAACATTTCGAGATGCACAGGCCTGTTAGGACTCTAGGTAAACCTGCGTTGTAGTTGAAGGGTCGGGTCATAACGATAAGGGGCCGCGCGATGCAGGCTGCGCCGCTTAACGCAGGGTTCATTCGAATAAGGGAAGTGTTTCTGATGCTGGTTTGGACAGGCAGTGTGTAATGTTTAGACGTTTCTGTTTTGGTCCTGGCGGGTTGTGATGTGTCTAAAGGTGCAGCCTCCTGTGCTTATCAGATATACGAGCCCATTGCTTTCCAAGGAACCGTAAGGGTCGTGAAACGACAACACAATCTCTGATTAGCACCAGACTGGAACAGCTGGCCTTCGACTCACGGTAATATCAGTGATTTATTTCAAGCATGTTTTAACACTGTAACTGTAGTTTGATAAATATTTATTTATTTGAGTTTGGCTGAATGTTTTTTTTCCAAAGTAACATACAGTGGAATTTTTATGTTCACAGATTGCGAAGCCGTGACGTTGTTGTTGTGAGAAACAAAAAGTGTTTTTTCTTTTTTTTTAGTTCAGTAATGTTTTTTTCTTTTTGTATCATTAATGTGATTTAAAGGACTTTTTTTCAATATCCCATGACATTGCTAGTGCCATGCACTACCCATATTTATAAAAATTGTTTGTATATGTAGAGAGAGACAGAGAGTAACAATGTTGTGTGAAATATTTTAGCAATATGTAATTCAAAAATATAACACAAACAAAAAACATACAGTGCATACAGTGCATACAGTCTGTGTATATATATATATATACTGTATACACACACTCACACACTTCAGGTTCTCCATTTACAGAAGCATGTGGTGACACATTAATATGTTAAGGCAATCATTGTTAGGGGAATCACTGTATTTATGTGTTGCACTATAATTGTGCATTGCTTTCATGCATGACGGGCCTTGCAATTGCGCTAGTTTTTAAAAGGAGAAGCGAAATGTCAGTGCTGAAACGTGGCGGCTTCTATGGAATCAACCTGCTAACAGGTTGTGTGTGTATGTGTATATGTGTATATATATATATATATATATATATATATATATTACCGCTCAAAAGTTTGGGATCAGTAAGACTTGATGAATCTCCTATGCTCATCAAGGCTGCATTTATTTGATCATAAATACAGAAAAAAAACAATAATTCTGCAAAATGTCATTACAATATAAAATAATGGTTTTTATTTTAATATACTTTAAAATATAATTTATTCCTATGATGCAAGCTGAATTTTCATCATCTGTTACTCCAGTCTTAAGTGTCACATGATCCTTCAGAAATCATTCTAATATGCTGATTTATTATCTGTGCTTAATATTTTTTTGGAATTTGTAATACTTTTTTCAGGATTCATTGATGCATAAAAAGTAAAAAAGAACAACATTTGTTTATAATAGAATTTCTTTTCTAACAATATACACTACTGTTCAAACATTTGGGGTCAGTAAATTTTTATTCTTTCTTTTTTGAAAGAAATTAATACTTTTTTTTTTTTTTACCAAGGATGTGTTAAATTAATTAAAAGTGATTTGTTAGTAAAAATTTATATTTTGAATAAGTGCTCTTCTTTTTAGCTTGTTATTCATCAAAGAATCCTGATAAAAGAATCACAGGTTCCAAAAAAATATTTTAACTGTTTCCAACATTGAAATAAAAAAAACATTATTTTATATTGTAATAACGTTTTGCAGTATTATTGTTTTTTTCTGTATTTTTGATCAAATAAATGCAGTCTTGATGAGCATAAGAGACCTCTTCAAAAACCATTACTGATTCCAAACTTATGAGCAGTAGTAGTAATAGTGTAATATTATATATATATATATAAAATGCGCCTGGCTTAATGCATTACAGGGATTTCGATTGCGCTACTTTTTAAAAGGAGAAATGAAATGTCAAGTGTTGAAACATGGCGCCTCCTGTGAAATCAACCTGCTAACAGATTGTGGTGACTCATGCTACAGGACGCTCAGACGAGCCTGTCGGCATTTTACTCGTCTGTCCTTACCGCAGGCCCTGCCATAATGTAGCCTATGTAAATACATGCATTCATCTCTCGCAGTTAATGTCAGTGCATTATAAACACTTTTTTGTGTTCATTTTGGACAGTATATCTGTTGTTTTGTTTTTTTTAAAACTTAGAATTAGAACCATTTTCCATTTTAAGTGTGACTTATGTGTCTTACTAATCAGGGTCACTGGCCTATATTTTGCAATAAACATTTCAAGAATCAGTGTTTCTTTATAACAGGCAATATCATGTGCAGGAACGTGTTATTAAGGTGATTGAAGGCAGGTCAGTAAAGGGACACTCTCTCTATCAGTTAGCGAGACATACGGGATATTCCAGAGACATATGACCGAGTAGTTTCCTCTCTGAGTTTCACCTGAGCTTGCTTTATACCTCCTCAAAATAACCCCGTCCGGCTAAGCCACACCTCATGAGTCACCAGCCACTCACGCACATGTGTATGCGCGCAAGTACTAAATCCACACATTTACATGTGTTGCTGTTTTTGTTTTAGTCTCAGTTTGTTCTGGTTTATTTGGAGTCATAAAGCGTTTTAACATTTAAATATTTTGGTAGCACTTTACAATAAAGGTGTTATTTGTTAACATAAGTTAATGCATTAACTAACAGGAACAATCAGAATCAGAACAAAGAATGAACAATACATATATTACACTATTTATTCATCTTTGTTAATGTTAGTTAATAAAAATACAGTCATTCACTGTTTGTGCATGTTAGTTCACAGTGCATTAACTAACATTTACAAAGAACTTGTGATTTAAAAATGCATTAGTGAATGCTGAAATTACATTAACTAAGATTAATAAATGCTGTATTGTTCATTCTTGGTTCTACTGTGTTACCAATATTTTGTAACATTAATTATAAATAAAAATAATTTTTTAAATTGATCAAAATAAGTAATTTGAGTAAATAAAATGAAGAGGACATTAAAATAAGGGGATAAGGTAAAAGAAAGACGCAAAAATATTACATTAGAAATACATTTTAATGCATGCATTTTTAAACACATCTATAAAAAACTTTATAGCACATTTAATCTAAACTTCTTATCTAGATTTTTTTTTAAGTGTGTATTTTTGTTGTGGTTATTCCTGTGGGGTTGCGTTTGACATCTATGTTTAGATGTATTTTCTGCAACAGTTCTGCTAGGCAAAACAATAATTTTAGTTAAAAAAAATATTCTGTTTAAATATATATTTTTTTAATATCCTTTCTACTAATAATTGGTTTACTATGTAAATGTTTAATGCATTTTTATTGTTTGATTTTTGTGGCGTTGCATTTTGTGGACAAACTTTAGAGTAAAAAAGTATTTTTGATGCATTTTCTCTGGCAATTTTGCCAATCAGAAAATAAAAGCGATTTCATTTTGCTTGTAATGTTTTCCTTGAAGATCTTTTTTTTTTTTATATATATATATAGCACTTTGTATTGTTTTTATAGACTTCTTATCTAGATTTTTTTTATTGTTTAATGTTCATTTTGTTGTGGTGAGTTTGATATAGATTTTTTAACACGTTTTGATGCATTGCCTCCAACTCTACAAGCGAAAGCCAATAATAGCAAAAGTGAAGACCCCTAAGATGCTAAAAAAAAAAAAGGGAGAAACCTTGTTTGCATTACAGCGTACACTCACGCTCCTGTAAACGCTGGCAGTAAATGGTAAAGATGGTGTTGTGTAAGTTTCTGGGCCGCCCTCGGGCAGAGCTCTGCTCATGTTGACACTTCCTGAAGGGGATTTTTCAGGAGGGGTTGAGCTCAAACGAGTGAAAGGGCCTATAGGATGACTAACTCGCCCTGGAAAGTACACAGAACTCCTGGAGGGTGAGGGGCCGGAACACAGGTGTGGCTGGAGGTAACCATACTGGGAAGAGGAATGGGTTAGGATAGTGTTTACCCATGGAGTCTACAGCTGGAAATCTTTGGATCGTATTTGCACAAATGAAAAAAATCAGTGCATGGCACATGTGGATGGCTTTGGACAACTTCCTGAACTTTTATGAGGTTACACAGTTAATGTTTGGTCAGCATGTAGGGTTAGTTCAGCCAAAAATGAAAATGATGTCATTTTCATGTCATTGCAAGCTTGTGTGATTTATTTTATTCTGAAGGCAAGACACTCCAGAGAAAAGCATCGTTTATACAAGCACTGGTCAGTTTTCAGATTTTGTTCTATTTGCCCTTTAATTATTAAGGGTTTTTTTAGATTAGTGAAAAGAAAGTTTTTATTACATCTCATCTATTTGCGTCTTCATATTTCAATTACAATACATATCTTTAAAGGCCAATTTCACAAAATGAGTTTTTTCTCCACTTCAGCTGCACTTACATAAACCAAAACTTACAGTTTTATTCTTATCTGTATGCTAAAGGTTTTTGTAGAAGGGTTTGTTTATATATTATTCACCTGAGTTTTTACAGCATTTCATTCCTAATTCCTTTTTTTTCTGCCTGTTGACAGGATTTTCTGATTCATAGAGTGATAAAAAGAGAAATCCAAAATCCCTTCTGTAAAATCATTTGACTCTAATATGTCAGAAAAATGAAACAATAATTTTTAACTAATGTTCAGATTTCTGTTCTAAAAATGTATGCAAAATAACGCATTTTAACCATATAATGCATAATTTTTGTTTAAACAACGTTTCAGAAAATTTAATATAAAAAAAGATTTTTAATTTTTTTTACCCTATTCACCTGGAGTGTCTTGTCTTAAAAATAAGTTTTTTTTTAATGATTTTTAACAGTACTGCAAAGTATCTCAACAAAATAAAACAAAAACTTTTAACCAGGTTAAGGCTTTTGTTTTAAAAATTCATACAAAAGTGCATTTTTAATCACATTGTGCATCATTTTCATATTTAAACACAACATTTCAGAAAATTTAATACAAATACTTTTAATAAATTGTCTACTCTATTCACCTGGAGTCTTGTCTTAAAAATATTTTTTTTTAATGATTTTTGACAGTATTGCAAAGTATCTCAACAAAATGACACAAAAACTTTTAACCAAAGTTAAGGTTTCTGTTTTAAAAATTCATACAAAAGTGCATTTTTAATCACATTATGCATCATTTTCATATTTAAACAACATTTTAGAAAATTGAATACAAACCTGGGGTGTCTTGTCTTAAGAAAACAAAACATTCATGCTTTTATTTGCTATGCAATTTAATAGATACAGTGGTTTCAAGCTCAAAAAAGCACTGTAAAAGTGTCTGAAGTCGTGCATTTTTGAAGTCATGCATCTTTTATTATACTTTCAGCAGAAGCTCCTACAGGTGGCATCTTCCAGACCGGCTGCAAATCAAGTTTTTCAGAGTAAAGCAGTCCAATAATGGCGATCAGCTGGGGGTGTATTCTTCTGAAGGATTTGGGTGACACACATTTTCCATGACTCTGGTGGCCAGCTCATGTGTTTGTCCTCCTTGCCCTCTATAGAGAAGAGCTCAGAAAGAGTCGCTGCTGCCCCCCCTTCCTGGAAACAGCTGCATGCTGAGAGAAAGACGGAGAGAAAGAGAGAGAGAAAAAAAAGGAAGGCAATAAAGTAGAGGGCTGGATGTATTTATTTGCTTTTGGTCTGGATTACCAGCAGCGCTAAGTTTCTCTTCCCACTAACACTTTACCAAGAGAAGTCCCCAGTCAGAGTTAAAATCCAGCGTGCTACGGTAAATGCAACCGCACAGCAGTGTGGCCCAATCGCATTCTATATACAAACACTGATGCATGTAGTGGGTGCATCTTTATTTGTCCCATCTGTCTCGACACAAGGAAGTACAACTGCAGAATATACTTCACTGCTTCTGTTTGTCTTTTGCAATGGCAGATACTTTTGACTTATGGTGTGTTTATTCCATTAAACAACTAAATGAATCCCAGAGCAGACCTGTGAGTGCAGCTGCTTTGTGACTTAAATGGGTTTTTATTTTTTTTTTTTAGTTGCAAGCATGCGAGAAAAAGATAGATCAGAAGGAAAAAGAGAGAAAAAAAATGTGCTGTGCAATACAGCATCAATTGTGGTGTCTGAAATTTTGGGGACTTTTGACATTTCGTATTCAAATGAAAGATCAACATAGTGTACAATGGCCCCGAAAGTATTACATTACAAAATATCAACTCAAATGTCATGTGCATTCAAGCATCTTTTCACTTCAGTATTTTTGCTCAATGTCTTTTAATCACCTGGTGTTTTGATGACTTTTGTGGATGGATGAAATCACGTGTCACACAGGTGTTGTTCAAATGTACATCATTTTAATATATAATTAAACTTAAAATTAAACAAATGGCTTTTACTTGTGCCATCTTTTTTATAAGTCAGTGTCACTTGCTTTAGTATTTTGCTGTCATCTAAAATAAACTTTAAGTGTTTATTTTATTGCACTTTATCTTTTGCATCTGTAGATTTAAATTACAGTACAAGGGTTGTTTTCACAAAATGAGCTTTTTCTCTGCTTCAGCAGCACTTATAGATGTCAATACTTACAGCTTTTTTCCTGCCTATATTCTGAAGGTTTTTACTGAGTGGTTGTGACCCTGGACCACAAAACCATTCATAAGGGTCAATTTTTCAGAATTATTAAGCTTTCCATTAATGTATGGTTTGTTAGGACACAAAAAAATCAAAAATTGCCTTGAAAGATGTCCAAATGAAGTTCTTAGCAATGCATATTACTAATCAAACATTAAGTTTTGATATATTTACAGTAGGAAATTTACAAAATATATTTATGGAACATGATCTTTACTTAATATCCTAATGATTTTTGGCATAAAAAAATTGATAATTTCAACCCATACAATGTATTTCTGGCTATTGCTACAAATATACCCATGCTACCTAAGACACATGTGTCTGATTTATACAGCATTTTATTCCTAAAATTGCATATTAGTGCATATTTAAACAACAATTTTTTTTTTGTGCATGTAAAGTGCACTAGTGTCATCTTTCTTGCGAACAAAATGCCACTAGTTTTAATATTTTGTTGTCTAATGCATTGGCATTCAAAGATTTCATGTTGATTATCTCAAAAGTAGTGGGTACGAAGCGCTTACAATAGACGTAGGGCAACCTAAATGTTAAAATACACACTGTGAAAGTTCAACCACAAGACTTAAACATTAAGCATCTCAAACTGAGACTGAAGTCAAAGAAGTTCAGCTCCTGTCATGACCACTTACATCTGGTAAACCACAGTAAGTTTCATACAATATGCACAAGGATACAAGAGAAGAACATTTAAATGGAGTAAAATCTGCCCACAGGAATAACATCTGTCATGCATGACTAACACTTCATGTGGTTTAAACAGCACTCCCACCACTAAAAGGACAATTTAAGACACCTTACAGCCCAAATAACACGTCTTGCAGGAAGAAAAAGTCATGAAATCCAAAAAATTAGCTTCACTTTTGCTTTTTAAACTTGTGAACTGCTTGACCTTTCATTATAAGTGATTCACTGTAACTTAAGCATGAGTTTTTATGCCACAACTCATATGGAAGAAAATACAGATTGTGAAATATATTTCAAAATATACCAAAAATATTTTGTTATTCATATACACTGCAAAAAACAATTTGTTGAGTCAACTAAAAAAACGTTGTTACCTCGCTGCCTATAAAAAAATTGTTATCTTAACAAAATATCTCTTGGTGAAACAACTTCCAATTAGTCCACATAATAAATTTGCTCAAGTTGACTTGACTATTATTTTCTAGTCCAGTCAACTTAAGTCAAGTTGTGTCAACTGGGAAAAATATTTTAACTTGACTTGATAAACGTAAGCAAATTTGTTACCTCGTTGCCTTAAAATTGAAATAAAGATGACAAAAAAGTTCTTTTATTTATTTAATGATAAAGGCAACACTTTCATTCACATTTAAATTAAACAAGAAGTTTGCTGTCAACTCATCAACTGACAATTGAAAAAAAGCCTCTGCAATTTCAATTAAAAAAAACATTCACAAACTGAAAAAAAAAGTAGTCTTTTTTTATTTTTGACTAAGTTTAGTCAACATGAAATGTTAAGTTCTACTACATAAAAACGTGGATATTTGAGTTAAGTTAACTTAAAATTTTAAGGCAGCATGAACACTTACTTTTTTAAGTTGAAACAACTTTTTTTTTTTACAGTGCATGCCACATTTGATAAACTTTTATGTAAAATGTGTCTGAACATATTTGATTAAAAAGCAGAAGGGAACATACTTTGCAATAAAAAAAATTATATAAAAAATGACTCATATATAATGAAGTCATAAATCTGCATTTGAATATATTTTGGAATGTGAAAATTAAAACTAAATATATTTTTAATTGCAAAAATGTAATTCACTGAACTTTACTGTTTACAACATATGCTTACAAAACGTTTTTTGGGGAAATGCTTTTAATAGCTTAATACGTTAAACCATAACATCTACACTATCAGAAAAAAATGTCCAAAAGCTGTCACTGGCACAATACCCTGTCAAATGGGACACCTTTGTACCTTATTTAAGGGTGCATATTAGTACCTAAATAGTACATAATGCATTTGTACCTTTTTTCTGAGAATGTACTGAATATTTTCAAGATCTAGAATGACAGTGCAAAACTTGATATCAGTACTAGAGTTCTTTATTATTCCCAACTTCTGATGCACAAACAGCTTTAACCATTAGTCCATCACCACCCTGATGAATATTGTACAGCTAGTAGAACTAGTACAGCTGCATATTTGTCGTATGAGCTTTTTCTTTTAGTCACACTTTCCTTGTCAAAACAATCATGCATGGCTGTAATTTCTATGACCCACTCTAAAGTGAAACTGTTCAGAACCGAGTGCACGACTGTTTTTGGCTTAGAAATATATCGATTTGTTTCTTGAAAAGCCAGTGCACTGCTGAAACCTGCCGTTCAGGTTGATGCACTGAAGTCTGCGTGACACGGACGGCTCGTGTCATGGATACTGATGTTTAAAGGTCTTTCAGTGTCTGTACTTGTGCAACACCTTCTGTGAGTGACCTGTGACCTACTTGACTTCTCATAAAGCATTGAGATACACAGAAAACATGATGAACAACGTACATGGAATGTACTCAAACCAACATGTCAGAATTTCCCTCACATGTCCCTGAGGTACATATCTCGCATTTCCTTGGAATTATTTGGGTTTTTTTTTTTTTACATAACAGTCCATTACAAAGATCTATGCAGTGCATGGTCATGTGCACATCATATATATTAGATAAAATATTCAAGATGAAAATTACATTTGTTTTCTTTTCTCTTAGGATGATAGTAAACACATACAGTGAATTCTAAATGAATCTTAATTACATTTAGAAAAATTTAAATATTTAAATGTTCCAGGTGTTTACTTTTACTATTACTTTTTTCTAATCAATATATTTCAAATAAAATGTGTTTACTGGGAATATTTTGTTTAGGTTGGAAATCAGTTTATTCTAGTTATTTCATCTGTGTCTTAACGTAACGTTTCATCTTGTGTTGTAAAATTTCCTTAAACTAACAAAAGCCACTTCCTTAATGACATCATCCTTCAGGAAATGACATTTAAGATCATTTAAGAAGAAAGAAAAAACACCACAAGCATCAGTAAATATAAAACCAGTAAATAGCAATGGATTTGATGAATTTTGTGATGTTTATGATATTATGAATAATTAAAAAAACAAACAAACAACAAAAAAAAAAGAAAGTAAAAATAACATTTTAAATAGTAATAGTTTTTATTTTTATAATTATTTTTAAAATATATTTTTACATTCTTCAGAAATCATTCTAATATGCTGATTTGCTGTTCAAGAAACAATTTTGTATTATTATTATTATTATTATTATTATTATTATAAATATTT
The DNA here is from genome assembly GCA_019740295.1 of Labeo calbasu. Lineage (NCBI taxonomy): Eukaryota > Metazoa > Chordata > Actinopteri > Cypriniformes > Cyprinidae > Labeo > Labeo calbasu. Next base: position 13,009 of record JAHKKF010499832.1, read on the forward strand.
AAAACAGTTGAGTACATTTTTTTAGGATACTTTGACGAATATAAAGATCCAAAGATCAGCATTTATCTGAAATAAAAAGCTTTTGTTACATTATACACTATACTGTGCTTGGAGTCAGTATAATTTTTTTTTTTTTTGGAAAAGAAATTCTAAAATTTAATACATTTATTAAGCAACAATGCTTTAAATTGATCAAATGTGATGATAAATATATTTATAATGTTACAAAACATTTCTTCTGAACTTTCTATTCATCAGAGAAACCTGAAAAACATCTATTCAGCTGTTTTCAACATTATAAATGTTTTTTGAGCAGCAAATCAGAATATTAGAATGCTTTATAAAAGATCATGTGATTGGACTAATGATGCTAAAAACTCAGCTTTGAAATCACAGAAATAAATTACATTTTAAAATATATTCAAACGGAAAACAGTTATTTTAAATAGTAAAAATATTTTAAAATTTTACTGTTTCTGCTGGATCAAATAAATGCAGGCTTGGTGAGCAGAAGAGACTTCTTTAAAAAACATTAAAACTCTTTTGACTGGTAGTGTATATGGGATCATGTTTGTTTTAACTGTTTTAAAACATTTCATGTTTACATTTATGCATTAAGCACACGCTTTTATCCGAAGCAACTTATAAAATATATCTAAATATATAAAGTAGCTTAAGTGTCTGCGCTTGACCAGAGCAGATTTCTGAAAGTCTTTTATAATTCCTGAAATATTTCCTGTATACTGTAACACAAGCATATTAATATTTAAAGTGACAGAACTCAAGTGTGCTGCAGAACAGGACCTGCTGCTGTCACAGTTATTGCTTTCTTTGAACGTTTTTTCCGGTTCATCTTCTGCGATGCATTAACAGATCCACGAACGAATCATTACGCCGAGTGTCGCTTATTAAACCTGTCCCGGCTGCTGCAAATCTGATGCAACTCTGCGTCGCGGCAGAGATGCGCGGCGTAGATCTCGAGGTGATTCAACCGCCGGCAACAAGTCAAAAGAAACTCTTTATTGTGAGCTCATAATGTCTCAGTGTTTAACAGCACAGCGAGCTCTGATTATTTACCACCTGAACAATAGCACCCAGGAACACAGCATGCCCAGTATGTTCATCAGTGACGTACAGGACTGGAGGACATGCGTGTCTGAATAGAGTGTTTTGAGGCGTTACTTTTCAACAAACACTTGCACATACTCACCGAAATAATTATTAGAACCGACTGCTGGGACTCTGAGTACGTTGCTATTAGCTGTGCATCTCACAACTCTGCTTTTCACATTAGAAACCTGAGAGATGCTAGACTGGTAAGAGCTTCTGACAGTGTTTTACCCAAGACAGATTAACTTCCAAACCTGCGGCCTGCAGCTCACTTGCCTGCTGTCTAACCTGTGACTTACAGTAGGCCTACATTTGTATATCAGGGTTATTTTGATGAACTAAAACTAAAACCATAAATTCATTACATTACTTTAAATAAAACATAAAAAAAGACATTTATTTTTCATTTTATTTTAGCTAGCTGGCAAAATGTTTTTCTTTCATTTAGTGTAACTTGATGAAATAAAAATAGTAAAATAATCAATATATTTCAGATAATATGTGTTTATTGGGGAATATTGTTTAAATTATAATTGGTTTATTCTAGTTATTTCATCTGTGTCTTAATATAACTTTCCATCTTGTGTTGTGAAATTTCCTTTAACTAACAAAAGCCACTTCCTTAATGACATCATCCTTCAGGAAGTGACATCATTTGGGCGGAAAAACAACAACAACATAAGAATCAGTAAATATTAGCAATGGGTTTGTCATATTATAAATAAATAAATAAATAAATAAAAAGTACACTTTTAATGATAATTGTTTGTTTATTTTTTTAGAATTATATTTTTCTATTTCTATTTTTTCTTTTTTGAAAAGTCATATATATATAATAATAAATTCAATAATGCAATAATTCTTATTTTATGATATTATTATTATTATTAATTTATTTATCTATGCTTTTAATTTAAAGGATATTGTAGATCACAACATTAGTGGTGATGTATGCAAAATTAAATTAAAAGCAATTAAAATTAAAATTAATTTAAATTAATGTACATATATATACGTACACTAATTTAAAATATTAATACATTTAATAATGTCTTGATACTAAAATGACAGTGGTAAAAAAATCTTATTTTATTATTATTAATAATAATAATAATTATTATTATTATTATTTATTTATTTATTTATTTATTTATTTATGCTTTTAATTTAAAGGATAGTGTAGATCAGAAATTAAGTGGTCAAATTATAATTTATTTTAATTCTCGCCGATGTATATAGTTCAGATGTATTTGCACATTAAGACTGAAAATAACTTATTACATTTAAATATTACATTTAAATTTAAATATTTAAATAACTTACATTTTCAAATGAAAGGGCCCAGGAAGGTATAATGAAGTGGTACGTTGTTCTTACTTCATATTCTCTCTCTTTTTTTTTTTTTTTGATAATTTACTAAACTGACACATTTTAACAGCTTTGCTGTTAATATTAATATTTATCATTCCTAATTACTGCATAACTACTAAACCTAAACCAGTCAGGATCATTATGTGAATGATGGAATGTCCTTTATTTCTATCAAAAGTGCTGGTGCAGAAAAAATTGAGAAGGAATTAAATTAGCCTTCTGTTTAAATGTCAAATTAAGTATGCATACACAATTAAATATATATATATATATATATATATATACAATTATCAAACCTGTAGACTTCAGTTTAAATAGTTTACTAGTTTGGGGTTTATGATTGGAAAAAATTTGCATATTATAAAAGTTATTTTAATGTTTGTCATTGTTTGCATCAACAAACAGAATATCAATGCTCATCTGTGTGACTGTGGTAGTTATATGTCACTATCACACACTCTCTGTGCCGTGGCTCTGACAGTAAGGAATACAGATGGAACAAAACAATATGCCGTTTAAATTTTTATCCGTTTTTCACTCTGATGATGAATTTATTTCCACATCCTGACTTTGCTGTGATACTGGAGCACGTGCTTTTCCACCCGCATACGGCCTGATGCAAACTCCTCCAGCGCAGCTGGTAATGGAAACTGCGACACCGGCTGCCACTTCAAACACACGCCGAGATAAAAGCCTGACAGAAGAGCATCTCGCTCTGTGTGCTTTTATATCTCATTCAGAACTATTGCAAAAATCTCTCTTTCGCATACACCAGATCCTCCTCAGCCCTCACCACAACCTTCATGTAGATTTCAGCCGCTTGATCTTGAAAGTCAACAACTGAAACAACATCCCATTTCAGCTGACATCATCATGACGGCACGGGCGGGGAAAATAGCCAAACATATTTCGACCACTTCCCTTCAAGCACCTGTCTGATGCGAGTCATGACCACCACATAAAACAGGGCTGTTTTTCCGCCCAAAACCCCATATTCCCAAATTAACCTGCTTGGGACTCGCTGGCCTTACAGTTTGCACTTTGAGGAATATCACAGGAGTTGTCGTTGTGTTTAAGGCACTTTTTGACAAAAATGTTTTACAAAAAAATATTATTTCAGAATTGTGTAACCATTTCAGAACACAAATTTTAAAGGAGAACTCTACTTCCAGAACAACAATTTACAAATAATTTACTCACCCCCTTGTCATCCAAGATGTTCATGTCTTTCTGTCTTCAGTCGTGAAAAAATTATGGTTTTTGAGGAAAGCATTTTTTCTGCATATAATGGACTTTATTAGTGCCCCGATTTTGGACTTCCAAAAAAACTTCCAGTTTAAATGCAGCTTCAAAGGGCTCTAAAGCCGAGGAAGAAGGGTCTTATCTAGCAAAATGATCAGTCATTGTTTTCGAAAAAAAAAAAAATTGTATACTTTTTAAGCACAAAAGCTTGTGTAGCACAGGCTCTGGGATGCGCGTCCACGGGTCGTTCTTAAACGATGCGTTCATTTTGAATGTGACACTTTAATGTGACTCGGGAAGAACGAGTCGTCTCGGGGAGTGATTATTAGGTTCTGTTATGGAATTAGTTCACCTGTTTCGAGTCTTCAGGTTTTTCGAGTCGTGTTCATCTTATGGGGCTGTCACATGATGCTGATTTGGCTAAAATGAACGAAATGACTCAAAAAAAGATTTGTTCATTTTGCAAGTCGGTAAAATGATCCAAACTTCCCATCACAACTACGAATCACATCTTCGAATCACCACAAGTTCATTGTCTGTGTACTCCGGTTCAAAAAGGTAGAGTATGTCGAAAAACTTCATGTTATTTTCTCCTACAACTTCAGAATCATCCGACATCGTTGTAACTTTTTGTTTGTAAGCAGCGTTTGACTTACTTGCACTTTCTTAGTCTTTGCGCGTTCGCTTTGTAAACACTGAGTCTGTGGTTCCGCTTACGTTCCGCGTGACCTTTCGACGTGATTCAATAGTACGTGAATGTGCATCCCAGAGCCTGTGCTACACAAGCTTTTGTGCTTAAAAGTATAGAAATTTTTATGTTCTGAAAAAAGTGACAGATCGTTTCGCTAGATAAGACCCTTCTTCTTCAGCTGGGATCGTTTAGAGTCCTTTGAAGCTGCATTTAAACTACATTTTGGAAGTTCAAAATCGGGGCACCAATGAAGTCCATTATATGGAGAAAAATCATGCTTTCCTCAAAAAACATAATTTGTTCATGACTGATGACAGAAAGACATGAACATCTTGGATGACAAGGGAGTGAGTAAATTATTTGTGAATTGTTGTTCTGGAAGTGGACTTCTCCTTTAATGTGCCTTATTAGATCAATCAACACGTAAGCAGATCGTTTTTTCTTAATTACTTTAAGCATGAAATGAACATGAATGAACATCAGAACGTATTTTATTTTAACCGCGGAAAGGCGTCAATACACAGGTTTTTTCAAGTTTAAGTCCACCGAAGTAAATCTACTCTCCTGTCTGATTTGTTTGTCAGACAGAATTGCGGATTCAGCGTTATGATTGGTCAGATCGCCTGTCAATCAAACTGTTTGCAAAGGGTCAGCTATATGAATTCTTACAGATTTGCCACAAATTTGCCAAAACGTAACTATTTTACGAGGTAGTGTTTTTTTTTATATATATACATTTATACGATGTGAAGGTGAATTGTACTAAAATGTATGTTTTCTTAAGAAAAGCTGTCACTTGGATGCCAGCAGATCATATGAAAATGTACAAATGAGATTGCACAAGTTATTATGAATTAGCCAATAATTTGACAAAACTTAGTTATAAGATTGTTGGTAATATAAACAGCAAAAATGACGATGACTTAACTTTCCAGTCAAAATTTGCTTACTGGTACATTCACTGAAAAAAAGTGTTGAATTTACATGATTTAATCATCAACACTGGTTTTACATTAATCAAAATAATACCAGATGTCAATAGCTGCATTTCAAATTACACAAACTGAAACTGTGAATTGAAAATACGCTTAATGGAAACACATCAATTGTGCAAAAACTCAAAAAAAAAAAAAAAAGGCTTGCATGAGGTGGTTTTAAGGCAAACTGTGATGGAACAATTTTTTTCACATTTACAGGTGACCTGGCATATATAAAAGTCACATGAACATTCTTTAAAGGTGCATTATGTTTGGAAAGAAGACGAGACAGAGTTCTTTATAAAACTCCTAAAGGACAAAAGAATTACAGGAATGCTAGATCCCAAACAACAAAGAAATTCCACAATTTATCAAGACTTCAAAGCAGATATGAGGAAGAACGACTTCCAGAAGCTGTGGCAAATATTACGTTTCAAATGTAAAAAAGCTCTCAAACAGTAGTATCTTTTGGAAAAGAGAAACCTATGCAAAAGTGGCACTGGTGGGAAAGGTTAAAAAAATACAGTAAATAAGTATTTTAACCAAGTGGATGAAATAACTGGCCAGAGACCAGATGAGCACAGTTCTGAACATCATAGGTAAGAGGTCACGTTTTAGTTGCATAACATCGGTTAATGGAAATATCATTTCGCAATAGTTTCCTATTGACATTTAGAAAATATCGCAAAAGTTTTGTGCAAATCTGTAATGGAAATCAGTCTAATGTTTTTACTCTCCCCATTTTGTTATCCAAGCATGCTGGGATATACATTTTCAGTAATGTCAACCTGATTTTCACAAGGTGGCAATTTTCAATAAATTTTGAATGTGAATTGTATGAAAACATGATTATTATAAAGAAAACAAAAAGTAAGGTCCACCTCTTAACAGATTGCACAAAAATGTATGAAGGAAATTGTATGAACTCCTACAAATTAGCCACTAATCTGCTGAAACGTAACTCCTTTGGAATTTTAAGATGTGAATCGTACTAACATTTCCGACATTTAAAAAAAAAAAAAAAAAAAAAACGTTACTAAGCAGATCAAGGTGTAAGCAGATCATACAAAAACATACAAATGAGATTCTACTCTTACTTAGTTACAAAATGCTGCGTTAAAAACAACCCAGCTTGGGTTATTTGGCAATCCAGTGCTGGGTAAATACTGGACTGAACACATGGTGGGTTATTTTGACTCAACTGGTTGGGTTAAATGTTTTTACCCAACATGCTGGGTTGTTTTTTTTGAGTCAACTTTTGTTTAAAAAATTATATTACTGGCTTAAAATGGGTTGGAAATTAAAAATCACATACAGAATTATAGAGGCAACAGCAATAATCAAAAGATGAACATTTATTATTATGCAAGAACACCCATGGACAAAAATATAAGACAAACTGAATTTATTTGGGTGAATACAGCATAGTTTACCATATTAGACACATTTACACTCATTTAACAAGCATTTTTGAACTAAAAATGTAAAGTAGCATTTAATTTTAATGGATTCAACCATTCTCTCTAATCACTTTTCACCGAAATAGTGCTAATTCTCGTCCTGGTGTGTCGGCGAAATCTAAGCCGGTGATGGGCTGTTGTGTGCACTACCCAGCACCTGGGTACACTCTAAAAACTGCTGGGTTAAATACAACCCAGCACTGGGTAAAATATGGATAAACCCAGCGATTGGGTTGTTTTGAGCCAGAAGTTGGGTTACTACACAGAAGGTTGAGTTACACATTTAGCCCAACCGCTGGGTCAAAACAACCCAATCGCTGGGTTTGTCCATATTTTACCCAGCGCTAAATTGTTTTTAACCCAGCAGTTTTTAGTGTAAAAATATTAAAAACAACCCAATAAAATGACCCAACAAGCTGAACCCAGTATTTGGGTTAAAAATATATAACCCCGCATTTTTAGAGTGCAGAAAAACTACCCAGCACCTGGGTAAAACAATATATATATATATTAAAAATAACCCAATAAAATGATCCAAGAAGCTGAACCCAGCATTTGGGTAAAAAATAAATAAATAAATAACCCAGCATTTTTAGAGTGCAGAAAAACTACCCAGCACCTCGGTAAAAATATAAAAAATAACCAAATAAATTGATCCAGCAGGCTGAATCCAGCATTGGGTTAAAAAAAATAATAACCCAGCATTTTGTAGTGTAATTACAAATTGTCATGAAATTGTGTTGGTATGTCAAAAGCAAAAATGAAGCTGACTTGACTTTCCAGTGGAAATTAGCTTACTGTTACATTTGTTGACATAAGGTGTTTAATTTACATGACTTTCCGTAATCATCGCTTCCATGCAAATCAAAATAACACTTCATTTTAAGATTTTTACTGTTCCCATTACTGTATCCAATCATGCTGGGAATCCAATTCTTATGATTTTTTGCATATTAACCATCAAATCATCAAAGCATAAAATAATTTACAGATTTCCTTAAATTGTTTTGTTAGTGTGTTGGTAATGTCAACAACAAAGATGCTGTTTAACACGCTTGATTGGTTCACATTCATCCTACATAGTTGAATTAGATTTTACATTTCAAAAAATTACATTAATTGAAAGCAAACAAATACAGTTCAATTGAGAAACACAACTTTGTTGTGTAGATCAGAAATAACATGATGAGGTCTTTTCCTCTTTCTTAGTAAACATTTCTCAGGTGTTACAGTAACTCAGATGTTCTCAATACACTGTTGCTTTTCCAGTAACTAGCTGCTTTTAGCGACGAGTATCAGTGTAGCGTGACATTTGTTGACTTTTGCGCACACCTTTACAGCCGAGTGAACTGAGGAGATAATCAAGCCTGCCCTGCTGAAACATCCACACACATGCGGCTCAGTCTCATTCTTTCTAGGTAACTGGTTTGTTGTTTTAGCAGCAAAATACAGTGGCACTGCTGGTTACCCAGCATGCTTTGTGGCTGGGGTCAAATCCTAGTAAGTTTGATCTGATTACTATCTAGGACTATAAAAGTGAGTCAAATGGGTTTAAAGGGGTTTCATAGTTGCAGATTTTAATGTAACATGGTATGTTATATTGTTGAGATTTAAAATGTTTATGCAGAAAGTTTAGTGTTGGATTGCTAATGGTTGTTTCTTTCTTTTCACGGTTAGATCTGCTTTTATTATGATTTTTACTGCTGATATTATAGCATGACATCAATAAAGTCATCCTTAATAAAACAAACAGATATTTTGTTTGAAAGTTGCTGTTGGCTACTTTGTTTTCAAGTTTGGGCACTTTTTTAACTAATTTTTGTAAAACAGCCATTCATATCGGATTACATAATTTAAAAGTTATACATCTAAAAAGATTTCCCTCTTAAAAAGCTTTATTATAGTTTTGGCTTTGGATAAAAGCTACTTATTCAGTTATCTGCTAAATGAATGCATTATATCATGGTTGAGGCATTTGACTCTTAAAATGCCAAAATGTAAGGGCATTTAAAAAGTGCCAAAACATAAAATGAATCATAATTGAAATCACACTGTTAATCAGTGCACGTTTTTAAAGATAAATAAATAAACAAATGAAAATAATTTAATAAAATATCTATATGTTTTTTAGGTCTGTTTTCCCACTGTATTTTCTTTTCACTACTTTTTCCTGCTTTTTTACTTTTTTATTGCTAAGTCCTCCTACATTCAAAATGCTGGGTTAAAAACAGAGTTTGGCTTATTTGTCAAGCCAGCGCTGGGTAAATATTGGACAGAACACATACTGGGTTATTTTGACCCAGCTAGTTGGGTTAAATGTTTTTGTTAAATGTTGTTATTTTGTTTAAATCAACTATTGTTTAAAAATTATTATACTGCTGTTTTAAAATAGACTGGAACTTAAAAAAACACAGAATTACTAGAGGCAACAGCAATAATCAAAAGACAAACATTTATTATTAATCAAGAACACATGGACAAAATACAAGACAAACAGAATTTATATGGGTGAATACAGCATAGTTTACAATATTACATACATTTAAGATCGTTTAACAAGCATTTAAACATAAAAATGTAACATTTAAAAGTAGAATTTTAATTTGAGTGTATTCAACCGTTCTCTGTTATCGCCTTTTACCAAAAAAGCGCTAATTTTCATGCCGGTGTGTACCCGAAATCTGAGCCGGAGAAGGGTTGCTGCTCGCTGGGTTAACTGCGAACTTCAGACCGTGGCCTCGCGTTTTACTCATAGCTGAAAGATGCCGTGACTGACTCCAAAAACTGCCCATGAACAAACAGTACTGACATTAGAGAACATATTTTAAGATTAAACTCGGTACAATAACGAATAAAATCCATATATTTCATGCAAGGGAATAAGCGTTTCCATCCCACGAAACAACCGCTGCTGATGGAGCTGACTCACATCTCGTCCTTATGTTGCGTTGCGTAAAACAATATAATTTACAGCAGAGTAAATAAAAACTTTATAAATGCATTAAAATGTACACAAACCTTTATTTCGCTGAAGAAGTGCAAATCGTCGGCGCTGAGAACTGGTCTCTCCTGTAGAGGACTCAAATAGCCCGCGATCTGACTGACTGTAACTCAGCAGCTGGGTTGTTTCGTCGAAGACAGACTTAACCCAGCGGTTGGGTAGGAAAAAAAAAACATCATTAGAAATGACCCAGCAACTCAATTACAGATTACTCAATTACCCAGGTGCTGGGTAAAAAATACTAAAAATAACCCAATGAAATGACCCAACAAGTCGAACCCCCCTGGTGAAAAAACAGCATATGCTGGTAAGTATGTTTTGATGCTGGTTTAAGCTGGTCCTTTGCTGGTTTATGCTGGTCATGTTGTTGGTCAAGGACCATCATAAACCAGCAAAGGACCAGCATAAACCAGCTAAGGACCAGCATAAACCAGCTAAGGACCAACATAAACCAGCAAAGTACCAGCTTAAACCAGCATCAAAACATACCTAACCAGCATCCCAGCATCAAAACATACCTACCAGCATATGCTGGTTTTTTCACCAGGGCCAGCATTTGGGTTAAAAGAATAACCCAGCACCTGGGTAAAAATATTAAAAATAACCCAATAAAATGACCCAACTGGCTGAACCCAGCATTTTTTAGAGTATAGGAAGTTCGTATTTACAAGTTTGGAAGTTGTAACTACTAATTACTATTACTAAGTCGTAATATCCCCTTTTTCAAATCGAGCCATTCTCAGATGCCTGTCGTTGTGGCGTCACACCGACAGAGGCCGCTCCCACGATAGTTGATTGACATTCGTGTCTTACCTCAGATCAGTTGTAACAGTCCAACCTCCATGTTTTATGCCGGAGCAGGGATGTAAGTTAGACAAGAATTGAGCGATTGAGGTGTTGTGCTGCTGGATGTAATAATAAACACAGTGGTCGTCATTTACTCCGACATCTGAGCTGCTGAAGATACAGCGGATTACATTTGTTTGTGAAGGGAATGCACCTCCCGATCTACATAAATCCGTCTATGTTCGCGTGAATCATTCGTGATCCAGCTTCATCTACAGCAGAAGTGAGTATAAGGGTTTTTTTATGAATCTTTGCGATCGCCTTTCCTAATAATGTGCTAGTTAGCAAGTTTAGCGGCTAAACGCGGCTATAGTAAACAGGCTCGTCAATCCACAGAGAGAAGAGAGGGGCGGGGCGAGCAGAGCTTATTTGCATTTAAAGCAGCCTCGACCAGAATGGGATGATTTTTGCAGAGCTGATTTTGGCAAGGTAAAAAGGGTGTTGTTTTACACTACCATTGAGAATTTTTAATCAAAGTATGTTATAGTTAATAGATAGATACTTTTCATTAAGACCCTAAAGAATCATATCAACTTGTGGAAAATGAGCATCCGATGACCCCTTTAAGAAAATCCTAAATTTTCCCCACTCATAATTACGATTTTTTGCAGTGACATTCATGTGTTTAACTTAAAAAATACAGTCTTTCTGACACGATTTTAATGCACCGTTACTGTTATATGGGCATAACTTTAATGAATTTGTTCTAAATCATCTTTATTTTTTTTATAGCGCTTTATTTAATACAAATTGTTTCGAAGCAGCTTCACAGTATTACACAGGAAAGTCACAGCAATGCAATGCAAACATCATCACATATGAGGCAAATCCAAATTCTGCTGCAAAGCAGCTGTAGCAACATTATTCAGCTCCATATAAATAAATAAATAAATAAATTGAGTGATGTTGATTGATGCTGCTGTTTGATATCTGATGCTTTTAGATAAAAGCATCTGCCAAATAAATTATTTATATGAAACACTAATGTTGTGCTTTTTGGTGCTTTGTTCTCCATCAGAATGGCTTGTGTCATAGACACACCTGACAGGACAAAATCAGCAATGTACTGGAGAAGAAGGTTTCTCCCAGGTGAGCATGTTGAAGTGTTTGCACGATGGAAATTCTCTGTGTGAATGAAGTCAATAGAGGAAGACATTTGTCTGGGGTCTAAACCACAATATCCTGAGCATATACGGCCCCTGTTCTGCACAAGGGTGAGCTGTGAGCTGTAACGCACCTGTGAGTGTGTGTGTGTGTGTCCTTCCAGTGAAGACTGTAAATTTCCTGAAAGATGTGGTTTCAGATTGAGGGGAAACCAACAATGAACAGCGACTGTGCTGGAGTCTTGCATGAATTGAGTTTAAAACAGGATATATGTCAGGCAAACAGTGTTTTCATTTGTTTGCTTTGAGTTACATCACATGTGACAGCACAGACGCTCGCTAACAATGCAGATGAATTCTCTGACATTCAGATGAAATGAAGTGTGTGACATTATGTGAGTTTAAGAATTTATAATCTAACCCTCATGCGCTCAAGTACTTCCTTATGCCAAAGACATTAACAAAAAATAAAAAAGACGCTCATTTAGTTTCTTTGTCCTGTAAGGGAAAAGGAGAATCATGATCGTTGAAAGTTTTAAGACTATATTGGCCAACGTCTTTCACATTTTATGTTGTGTATCCTGCATGATAAAGAAATAAATGACTGACTGTGATGTGAAATATTTGCATGGTGTGTAATAGTATAACAGTAAATTCAGTTACACTATGTGGATTTTAGTTTAGTTTATTCAATGCAACCCAACAGTATTTCTTCAAGGAATCAGAGACACCATTCAACAAGTGGTAATATAATATATGTTTATTAACATGATAGTGTTATAATTAAAAATGTAAACAAAATTAACTTCTTTATTTTATTTTATTATTTCCAAAGCAACCCAACAGTATATAACATGGAGTAATGGAGTTCATATCTATATTATTTTTGTATGTTTCATATTACATGCAATTTTATTGTGTTAATTAATCTAGAAAAAAAAATTATGACTATTAAAGAGCACCTAAATTCTGCTAATATGATTTCAGATTATTTATTAATTTTAAGACATTAAAAAATTGCAGTAAATAATGATATTACAATGTGCCCTTAAATAAAGTTACTTTGGCAGAAAGCATTGAGGTTCAATGTTCCTCTGATGGTTAGCTGTGTTGAGAATGATTTGCATGGGAATTTTCCCTCATAGATCAATAAAGTGCAGCTTTTTATCAGTCTGTGTGATGCAATTTGTTTCACTCTTTTTTATGCACATTTTGATTGGTTGGAAGTAACAAATATAATTTCACTTTACAAATACGGGATAATAGCGTGACATTAATGAGCCGTTTTATTCCCCTAAACTTCACCACCTCAACAGGTCATGTCACGGCATGGCTAACTGAATCATGCTGAGTTAGACATGAGTGTAAAATTCTCAATAAATCCTTCCTCTTTAGTGCACGTGCAGTCATGTGAGCACACCCTGATTGGCTGAGTGCAAACTATGGAATTATGTCACAGTTTATGCCAAGTCGTGGAAGGTACCGTACTTTCCATGTACTGCTGAACAGCACTGATAGGCCGCTCATTTGGAGGAAGAGAGACTTTACAGATCACACAAACAAATAAAGTCTTTGTAGAGTGTCGCAACAAGAGTTTTTCATGCAGGCTGCAGAAAATGTACCTAATCTGACCCGTAAATGACTTTTAATGATGTAACCCAATGAAAGCAGGCAGGTTTAATCGATTATTATTAAACAGTTTGATTATGCACAATAAATTCATTTGGCTAAGCATTTTTACAGTGTGCAATTACAATTTTCCATGTACTTCAACTTAAAAGTTTAGTTGCCGCCTTGAAATTTTAATCAAATTGGCTGTTGTTGTTTTTTCATCTTAAATCGTATTAAACGGGCTTTAAATGTGGTATATTGTATAACTTAAATGAAGTTGAAATTGGTTAATTTAATGGGTTCAATTAATGGAAAACATGTTTAACAATAAAATGCACATATATGCATGTTTTTTATGTTGTCATTGCATAATACATGATGAAAATGATGTTTTTGTTGTTGTTTTTTATAAATAAATCAAGAATCACCTTGTATTGTCTTATTTTTATTTTAAAGTTGTATAATTTTTTTTACAATTATTATTATTATTTTTTTTTTACATTTTAGGTCTATTTATAATGTTTATTCAATAATCAATTTATCATAATGACTTAATCTTCCATTTATTTAAAGTACATTGATATTTATCTACTTACTTTGCTCTGTCCAGTGCATATTTTGCATGATATAATGACAATAATTCATCTTTTGCACAGTGTACAGTTCCAAATATGTTTATATTGGATTCATTTGTACTTTCTAGTGATACTAATGACTTTATATGTAAATCACAGGGAAAGAAAATAATGTTGGTCCATCTACATTTCCTGCAGGGCATCAATAAAATACTGAAGTCTATCAGTTTTATTAAAATGTGTGGATTAATGCTTTTTAAAACAGACAAGTCTGCATTTAGAAAGTTGAAAAAAGCAGCTTTTATTTACAAGCAGTATTGCACAAATTAGCACAGGTTCAGTGCAAAATACAAAAAGATGCATTTAACAAACAAACAAACAAACAAACAAACAAAAACAAATTATCATTGTGCTACAAATGTACTGGGTCCTGGGTGGCGTCAGATCGGGTAATGCGGGTGTTCAGTGCAACAGGACTGAAAAGACTCAGTCAGAGGTCCAGTGAGAAATACACAGGTTGGCCTGAAATTCATGGAAAAGAAAAAAAAAAAAAAAAAAAGGTTTGTTCTGGAATAAAAGGGCTAAAGAACGGGAATGCTGCTCGAATCCTTCAGCAAAGGCAGAGAATGAACACATGCAACATGACACAATGGTACTATGCATTGAAAAACGAGGTCTTTGGTTCGAGTGGTAAACCTGGAACGGTAGACAAGCTCAACATTGTCGTTTTGGCAAAGAGCATCAAACTGATATACAAACAAATGCATATGATAACAGGGCCATGCGTCTTCCACAAGTGGAATTGTCTAACTGACTTCCTATACTTTCAGCAATACCTTTCACGGTAGGTAGTCAATACATCAGTTCATTTTTAAATCTTTGCAACTAAAAAAAACACATCATTGTTATACCAACATACTTGACGACTCGTCCCGAGCCTTGTGCATTGATTACTGGAATACTGGGACAATATAAGGCAAAGCCAAGAGGAGAATCTACAAGCCAAAGTAAGGATGGAAGACTGGTTTGTTCAAGAAATCTACACAGGTGTATTTCCCTTAGTCCCTGAGGATGTTAAAGGTCATTTAGTCAGGACAGTTTGTTAGACTCGGGGTAAGGCTGGAGTTGAGCAATGGTTGTAATGTGCACACTACTTACTAGTGGACATGGGCATTTAACTAGAACGGTTGCAAATTTGAATCCCAAATTTGGTGCAACCAGAAACAACGTTTCTGCGAATAAAATCCCGACCTATCACAATTGTGCCGTTAAGCAAGGCACTTAAACGCAATTTCTTCCATGTGCATGATCACTTTGGGAGAAAGCTATTCCAAATAAACCCCTTGACCTAAACTAGATTCACGAAACAAGTCATAATCACATGCTGTTTGAACATTAATGGAATCATCAAATTACAAGCCCAAAATGTCACTTTTGCTCTCTAATAAAGAAACAAACAGACCAAACAAGGAATCTAACAAAACCAAAATACCAAATGTGGAATGTTTGTCAAAATAACAAATATGTCCGTATTAGTTACACATACTCACTATCTTTGCCTGTCCGATTTGATTTAGTGACAAGTATGACAAAACAATGCTTGCATTATGAGATTTATGAGTACCTGAAGGTGTTTGTAAGACCTTTTCACATGACTCTCACAAGCATTAAGCGGCATTTTGACCTTTGCATAAAAAAGCGTTGCAGACAGTGTAACAGCAAAGCTATTTTCTTGGCTAAGAAAAACGGAAAATAGTGAATGGTCAAATGAAGATTCACAAAACATTACAGCTCAAGATGCTGTGTGCGCTTTGAAAGTAGAGCAGCAAACGGGTTCAAGTTAATATTATTTGAAATTTTCAATTACTTTATAGGCAAAATATCAACGGTTATAATTCTGTGAAATATCAGCTACATTTCACAAGCCAAAAAAGATCTATTGCCCATTGTCGCTCACACAGAAGTCACTATCAAACCAAGCAGCTTTCTGTCAGTCAAAACGACAAAATTCGCATGACCAACCTAAACACGAGTGAAATCTGAACGTTTTCAAACTCCCAGTTGTGTGGATTCCTATTGAAATGACTGGATTTCGGACACAAAATTTCACACAGTCACCTTAAGGATGGGATATTTTGGGAAATAATAACTGTTTTTGCCATTTTTGTTTGGCTCCGGTGAAAATCTGGAAAGTACAAAGCAGAAGCTTCTTCCAAATGATCAATGTCTTCCTTGTAGGAAATCAGTATAGACTAGTGAACATCATATCATCTAATTAATATTAGTTGGCCAATCTTTATGTTTTTATAATGTGTTCCTCCCATTTGTACCAAAAGTTACAACGCAGTAGCTTGGCGCTCCAAAGTTTCCCAATGCATTGCGACTGACGTGAGTCATGTGAAAAGGCCTTTAATCATTTGGCTTCAAAGTGAGGATATATAAAAAGGTCAAATTTCTATATATAGTTGATGTGTTCAGTCTCTAATTGTTCAATTCTAACTTCACTTTATGTTTTGGGTTTATCAAATTCTGATTTGTATAGACTATGCAAACTAAATGCAAGTGCAAACTTGGAGCCAATGAACACGTGAGGGACAGGCAGAACCACTAAAGCCATCGCTTGACCGACTAACGTCCACGTTGATGAAATTATACACAAAATGTACAAATTAAATACAGTGAAAATAAATATAAAAGCAATGAAGAAAGACAGGGTAAAGACATAAAAGAGAGATGTGTCAAGGGCAAACAGGCAATGAAGGCACGTTTTCCACACTCCACATTGGGTTCAACGAAAACCTCCACGTCAACACAGCATCTAATGGCTCAGCTTTCCATGTGAACGCAGGAAACTCTGCTGTGAGTCAGTCTATGGATGGCCGAGGTTTTCCCGATATATGTATCCGTCCAGGTCTGCACACATCCCGACAGGTCCAAAACTGTACGCCGAAACCCGGAGAGGTTGCGGAAGAGCAGCACTGCTGTTATCCCTTATTATATACATATTTACAGTCACGTAAGGGGGTGATGCTACACGTCTGCTACACGTCTGCTGGGTGTTCAATGTGTCAATCATCTTCTTCGCAGGAAAAACTGTACTACACGTCCGATGAGGACGTTCATCCACACGACGATGGCGTGTTCGTTGGGAGCGCGCAGCTGGGCCGCGTTGTTCCCGCCTGCACCGGCCTGTTAAGATGAGAGAAAAACAATGCATTTAAGTGAGAATCATATTTTTAAAATCAAATAGTCAAATGCAGTATAAGATAAAGGTGCTAGATCCCCAATGGAGTCCTGCAGGGATGGCCTATTTTTGTAGGCCAGAAACGAGTTAGCATTTTAGCACTTCTGGTTTCCTTGTGGGTTTCTGGGCTAAAATAAGGTCGTTGGTAAGGACGACCTCAAGATATTTATGACCTTGGACCACAAAACCAGATTGACTGATATACATAATCCAAAAGCTGAATTAATTAGCTTTCCATTGATGTATGGTTTGTCAGGATAATATCAGGTTGTCAGGTTAATATTTGGCTGAAACACAACTATTTGAAAATCTGGAATCTGAGGGTGCAAAAAAATTTAAATATATTGAGAAAATCACCTTTAAAGTTGCCCAAATGAAGTTCTTAGCAGTGCACATTACTAATCAAAATAAAGTTTTGATATATTTACGGTAGTAATTTTACAAAATATCTTTATGGAGCATGATCTTTACTTAATGTCCCAATAATTTTTGGCATTAAAGAAAATTTGATCATTTTGACCCATACAACGTATTTTTGCCTATTGCTACAAATATACCCCTGCTACTTAGGACTGGTTTTGTGCTCCGGGGTCACGTTTTCATCTTTTATTCTACAGCATAAAATACATCAGTAAGATTTTTTTTTAAGCTTTATGTGTTTTGAAAAAGAAATTTGCTAACAAGTGGCTAAATGAGACTACAAATACTAATGTGAATACAAAATATTTAGACTATCAAAGACTTTATTCTTGTGTTGATATGACTTTGCTCTGGAAATTTTGACTTTATTTTCAAAATATTAGCAATTTCATTTCACAATGCTACGACGTCATTCTCATAATATTACAACTTTAATCTCACAATGCTATGACTTCATTCTTGTAATTTGGACTGTTTTCAAATATAATATAATATAAATATTAAAACTTTATTTTTTTACTTTATTCTCAAAATATTATGACTTAATTCTCCTGATCTTATTCTTAGCGGCACTGAAAAGGAGTCATATAACTCAAACTTTCTGGAAAAATATGTTATAAATAAAGCAAGCGTTGGCGGAAGCTAAATGCTAGCATATACTTTGTTTAGAGCCTATGTTTAGCTTTTTACTTCTGGCAACTATATTTAAGGTTCGAAATTCACAGAATTAGGGTTCATTTGTGATGATTATCATAAAGATTACCAACTTTTGTTGGCCACAGAGCCTGTTTTCTGCAGTAAGCTGAATGCTAAAAAGCTAAATGCTAAAAATATCACAGTTTACCTTGCTAATCTACTATTTTTGAAGCATACTGACTTATTCCTATTGTATAGATACAAACACAGGCATATTAGCACACGTACGCACATGTTAAAATCATTCTGACTCATCTTTACAGTAAAAAGCTGCCCAGGTAAGTCCTTTAGCATATACCGTGACACTCTGAACCATGTTGACACATGAAATACCATGTTGAGACCTTGATGCTTTGAGGGATTTATAGTAACTTTACGCCAGTCAGATATACAACAAATGCAATACAGGAACTAGCAGCTGTCAGGTTATCCGGTGATCTCTGAGTCTGTGCGATTTGGCAGTGGTTGACCTGAACCAGGTGGCCTCTTTTTGGCCTGCAGCTCTGCGCTGCGTTCACCCGGCGTGCTGAATGACTGCGATAAGCAGCGAGGGCATTTCCCCCAGGAGACTGGCAGGAACTCGTGAGGAAACGCACTTTACAAGCCAGAAAAAAAGACGAGAAAAAGCCTTTCCTGTAGAGAACGAACGGAGGATGAAAAACACCAGGCCGGGGCGTGACCCTCACCTCTACGATAAGGATCTACTCGGAGATGGCAACTATCAACACGACCGGTGAATCTCATAAAAACTGGTATTTCAGCCCACTATCTAAAAACAAATATTTTAAAAAAACAAACAAAATTATTTATATATTCTCTAAATTATGTTATTTATATTACATAATTATTTAAACAAATAAACACAGTTATATTATATTAATTATTATAAGTAACAAAATTATTTCCATAATATTTTTAAAACATTTTTAAAATAATTGTGTTATGAGGAAATTAAGCAGTTTAAATTTAAACTTTAAACTTAAATTTAAACAGTTAAACTTTATTTAAATTTCAATACTATAGTCTTAAAATTAATATTATTTGTAAATCTTTCTGTATATATATATATATATATATATATATATTAGTGCTGGGCTAATTGCATCCAAAATAAAAGTTTTTGTGTACATAATATATGTGTGTGTGCTGTGTATATGTATTATGCACACACATGCATGTATATATTTAAGAAAAAAACATCTTTTTATATATTAAATATATTTATATATAATATAAATTATATTAATATAAATATATACATGTATATAAATATTTTCAAAATATATACTGTATGTGTACACCTTTATATATACATAACATCACTAATATATATATATATATATATATATATATATATACACACACACACACACGTACACACACACAAAATTACATAATATACATACTTTTAATACATAAAATATGTTGTAAATATTTATTTGTTTTATATTTATTATAACAATAAATAACAGTAATGGTAAGTTTCGGTTTTAAAGTGCTTAATTATGCTAATAATGTCACATTGCAGAAAAGGCCCTTAAACATCTTTATGCAAAATCTGGTTTATTTCTTTCTATTGGTTTGGGGATGAAACATGACCTGTTTAATGAGATTCACCTGGCTATCGCACACACGCGCACACACACACATGCAATAATTAACTAAATCACTGAATCAAGGCAGGTGTGCATCTATGAATACAATCGACCTGCATGAGGTCTAAATTAGGCCTTGTCATAAAACACTTTCTTTACAAACAAAGACAGAGAGTGAAAAAAACAGCTTTTAATTCAGTAAAAGCCCTGCCAAAAATCACAACGTGCCCAAGGAGGGATTGTGTATTCAGCCAGAGGAAACAGGTGAGGAGGAAGTGAAGTGAAATGGAGGGAGATTTCACCCTGTGTGTGTGTGTGGTTATACGAGAGAATCATGAGTCAGTGGGACTGAGGAGCCCAAACTGAACGTGCTTCAAAGAGAAACGCTCGTTTCAAATGCTGCATATTTTCACGTGACGTTCATTTCGACCCGAGTGAGTCAACGCTAAACTACGCATCTCTGCGCGTCAATGACTTCCACAACAAAATAACTCCTGAGGTCACTGAGTTTAGGTGAACTGAATAACAAGGGACATTTCAGAAAGGAACTAGTGCTACATATTGTATTAAATATGAGGGAAGCATTATCTGAAGAAGTACTTTGTTTACTGATAAGGGTTCTTCAATGGTCAATAGTGATAAATAGAGAGTAGGATTGTCGTTGTATGACAAAAGATGAGCACATCAAGCAGGGCTGGGTGAATTTTATTTTTTCATTTGAATGTTTTGCAAGTTTGTGGCTGAAACATGTCTGTCAAATGCATGTTTACATAGAAAAAACAAAGGAAAAGCTGTGCAGTGGAATGCAAAATTCTGTAAAAAAAATTATTTTACTGTATGTTTAACATTTCATGTTTGCATCATGGCTGAAAGTTGCTGTTATTTTCTGTTTTTACAAAACATTACAGTTAATAATAGCATACTACTGGTGTTATATTATGCCATTTTCAACTTGAACTGCCCTGGCTTTTTGAGTTGACACCTAAAACTGAATGTCTACATTTTGTTTAAGAAATATTAAGCATTTTTATTATTTTATATTATGTCTGAACATACAGGATATGTTTAAAACAGGTTTGTACAGTAGTTAATATGTATATGTGTGCAATAAAAATTTTATTTATATATTTATATTTTTATATTATAAACATAAATAATTTTACATTTTAAATGCATGCATAACGCATAAATGCTGGACAAAGCCAAGCTACACACATTATATCTAGATCTGTTGGTCCTCATTTGCAAAAACCCAACTGGCACGATTTCAATCGCACTAAAATATTTACATGACATTTAAAAAGGACAAATGACTGTCTTTATCTGACTGTAATCAAATGTTACAGTGCATTAAAATCCCCTTAACGAGGGTAACATTTTAAACCGGTTTCAAACGCAAACAGAATTCCAAGTCGGAACTTTGTTTTAAAATTTGGAGGGAGATTTAATGCTTCCATTAATTGGACGCAGATATGATGACCCTAAAACAGCCAAACAGCATCAGATTTATTGGTCTATCACTAGTTTACATAACTGTTCATATGTTGTTACGAAAGAGCAGTTGTGTGTTGCATGCACAACTTGAGCGGGTCACGAAAAGGCTCTTGGTTGTGATGTGGTGAGCGCGTCTTCAAAACCAGCATGACACTGCAGATCGAGTAAAATGACAGAGGCGCATCCCTCTAATCAAGCACAATTAGCTTACGCACCGCTGCGGAAAAACACGCTGACTTATTTACTATTTCGGCCCCGTTTGAGTCGACACAGACCGGCGCTCGTCTCCTCCATCTGGAATCAATTCATCAGTGTTAGCTTTAAAAACAATCTTGACACAAAAGATGGTGTTTATCTAGAGTCCTATCTGTACTGTGGGATGGAGGGGTGAACCCAGAGAGCATACGGGAGACGAAGAGTGGCATCCCTGACTCATCTCGCAGGGACAATGGAGTCTGGCGTGGAAAAAAACCCCAGCCACCACATGCAAGAAAAACAGAGCTGCCACAACTCAACAAAGCCAGAGCGCAGCAAAACAATCCTCGCAGACTGTAGCGAGCTGCTAATACATTCACAGATGGCCGGTCCGCTATTGCCAGAGCTGGTAAAAGCGAATGTAATACAACACAAGCGCATGTGCTTTCAGTTTACGTGGAGGAATAGCATGTGACAAACTCACGAAATAGAAAAACATGGAGCAACAAAGAAACTACAGCATATTAGCTGCACGTCAGCTTGCACTTGCACTGTCAAGTAGTATGATGGAATGTATGTTATTGAGAGAATCAGTGTAATGACATGAAAACATGAGGGAAAAGTACAAACAGATGCAGAATCACACCAATGAAAATATTTAATCAAAATCGAAACTTTTCAATAAGGTTCCATTTGTGAACGACATGAACTAAAGAAAAATACTTGGCATTACTTTATTAGTTCATGTGAATTTCAACATTTACTAAAACTTAATTAAAATAATCATAAAGTATCTGCCATTTATACATTATCTAATGGATCTGAGCCAACAAACCCCAACAATGAAAAGCAGTGTTATTTTTGTTAGATTTATGTTTCGTTATTGTTTTGATTTGTTAGATTTTATTTTTATATTTTCTGCTTTCATGTTAATTTTAGTTAAGTTTTAGTAATTTTATTGTGTTTTTTTGTCATTTTAGTGACTTAAATTAATTTTCATTATTTTTTAGTATTTTATTTCAGTTTTAGTTAGTTATTTCATTTTTATTTTATTTATTTCATTTTATTTTATTTTAATAATATTTCATATCAGGTAATTAGTGCTGTCAAATGATTAACCGTGATTAATCACATACAAAATAAAAGTCTGAGTTTGCCCAAATGTGTGTGTACTGTGGAATTATTATGTGTATATATAAATACACACAAATTAATGTATATATTTGAGAGAAATATGTTATTTATGTATAAAATTTTTATTTATATAAATTATATAAAAATTATAACAAATACATATACTTGTTAATATTCCTTAGGTGTACATATGAATGTGTTTGTATTTATATACACACATAATATTTACACACAGTACACACACATATATTAGGCAAATTCGAACTTTTATTTTAAATGCGATTAAACACTTGACAGCCCTACACATTTTTAATGGTTTTATTTAACTAAAATAACCCTATGTATTTTATTAACTAATGTTTAAAAAGATTAAAAAATAATGCAACAAATTTGCCCATTGTCAATTAAGGTAATACATTAAACAAAATAACACATTATATACTTTACATTAAATAAAAATAAAATTTTAAATAAAATGTAACAAAAATACAATTTATTTTAAATTTATTTAATTCAATTTTTTATTTAAATTTTGGTAGAATTTTACAACAAAGGCTTTATTGTAAAGTTTCACAAAAATGTAAATAAATATATAGTTTTTAATTTCATTATTTAATTTTTTTTTTAGATTTAATGCATGTTCCTGATTTCATTGTGATTGATTCCTAAGAGCGCATTAACTCAAAGTAATTTTATATCATTCTAATTTCTAAAATCACATCCAAAAGTCAGAGTTTTTAATTTACCACCAAACTACACAACAATAGCACATCATTTTCATTCTCATCACATTAAATATGACATTTACCCCGACTAAAGGCATGTTCACACCAAGAATGATACCTATAATGATATATTAGTGTCCACACCAATGCACGATAATATTCTGTTTATTATAAGCACGTGCTACAGTTTTGTCATCTGCCACTTTAAATGCTCAAGCTCTTGAAAGTCAGGTGGATTCTGATTGGCTGTCAATGGTTTATTATTCATAAAATCACTCTGGAAGCGATTCCATCAATATTGTTGTTATCATTACAGTTATTCTATTTTTCATAGCATTACAACAATTACTAAAACTTCACAGTTATTGTTTTTGGTGTGAACAGGCTTCAAGGTTGGCTGAAGCATCTTTTTGTACTTGATGAAGCATCCAACGATTCATTAAGCTGTACTAAGAGGGACAGTTGAGGTTCTGACTAACTGCTAGTCACTCAAACAGCACTAACCCTCAGGGAGACAGTAAGTTTGCAGCATGTTCGGACATAAACGCATGCAATCATCTCCTGAGAGGTAGCCGCATGACTCAATAGAAACTTCACCAGCTACAATACCCCAGACTGTTCCAATTCTCCAGGGAAGAGGCCTGCAACAAAAGAGCATTGATGCAAAGAGCAGACAAAGGTCCGTCATGTGCGATTTTGCAGGGCGAGATGCAGACATTAGCAGGGCTGGAACAACAAGCGCGCTCTGTGGCCAGACATCTGCTCTGCATTAGCGCGGTGCTTACTAACAGAGTGCTAGCATGTCACACCAGCACTCCTCCATCAGAGCCAACGCTGGAGAAGTGCTGAGGAGAGCGAACGATCTGGAAACAGACTTTATAACGCTGCACATCCAGGACAATTATAGGGTCTCCAATAAATCCCAGCTGAAGTTTCTGATTATCTTTCTATTTAGGAGAGGAACTCGAACGGAAAGCGCACACTGGGTTCTTGCGCCACTGCATTTAATAAACGAGAGTGCCAAAGAGATTTGATTGCTCAAGTTTTTCTTAATTTATTTTTTATTAGTGCCAAAATTCATTATTAATATTCCTCATACTTACTGTTATGGCTTTATTCAAATCTCTAACACAAAGTGTTAGACGTTATTAGGCACATAACTCGTCCTAATACTTCATATCAAGCATCTTAAATAGGAGAGGTGTGATATTACTTTTCAAAGTGATCGAAATTACAATATTCGTTTGGCGAAGAATAAAACAAACCAAAAAATCTCATAAACTTGCGCTGAATTAAGGACCAGGCCATATTTAAAGACGTGAGGATATTATAAATGTCCTTAAGTGTAAAGTTTAATGTGTGGTTTCTAAACCTGGAAAGGGGGTGTAAATTAATACAAATTATACAACTCCATGGGCATTTCTATTGTAAAACATACATTCCTTTAGTTATTTTGAGTAGAAATTGTGAATAATAATAACAAATCTATATACTTAATCCTGTATACTTAATCCTACTGAAAGTCATTAGATCTTTGAATATTGTTGTGGGAAATGGGGGGACAAAAAGGTTCAAAAGGTTTAAGACCACAGGTATACATTATAATTTACTTAAGTTACAGAATTCTGAGTTTACATCCCATAATTCTGACTTTGTTCCATAGAATTCTAAGTTTACATCCCAAAATTAAAGTTTGCATCCTAAATTTTGATTGTTTCCCTTCTGAGTTTACATCCTGAAATACTGACTTGTTTCCTCAGAATTTTATGTTTACATCCCAAAATTAGCAACACCCTAGCAACCACATAGCAGCGCTCTGATATGTGCTTTACAAAAGCAAGACATCATTTTATCATAAAGTCAAGTGTTTAATTGTATTTTGTGGCATTTTCTGGATTTTTGTTAAGTCCAACGTTTCAAACGTGGAAATACTTTAATCCACTGACAGTTTTTCCCTATCAGTTATTCCAAAAATCACCATATAGAAGTCAAACAAACATGGACTAAATATACAAACACACACAGGAGCATCAAAACCCAAAACAAACACTTGAAATGGGTTTACTTGTCCAGTAAATCACAAAAAAACTAAAAAAAATTCACAGGGCCTTTGAATATTTTTTGGACATTGGGTCGTCAAAAAGGTTGAAAACCACTGGTCTACATCATAGTTTACTTGCTACTTTTTATCAACAACTTAGCAACCCCTTGGAATACCCTAGCAACCACACAGCAGCATAGAAACAAGAACGATTCATATTTTATTCTGTTTATCGTGAAGTCAAATTTTTAACGTGACTATGGAATTTTCTGGATTTATGTTTAATCCAGCAATTCCAAATGTGGAAAAATTTCAATTCATTGACCATTTTACCAGTCAGTCATTCCAAAATTCGCTATACAGAGGTCAAACAAACATGGGCTAAATAAATAAACACAGAAATGAGCATCAAACCCCAAAACAAACCCTCAAAGTGGGTTTGCTTATTCAGTAAATTACTTAAAATCACAGGGCCTTTGATTTTTGTTGTGGACTATGGGGAGTCAAAAAGGTTAAGAGACACCTGGTCTTCATCATAGTTTACTTGTTACTTTCTATCAACCACTTCATAGCACCCTAGTAGCAGCATAGAAGCAAGAATCGTTTTTATTTTATTCTGTTTATCATGAAGTCAAATGTTTACTGTGATTTTTGTAGCATTATCGCAATTTTTTGTTTACTCTAAAGTTCCAGAATGTGGAAATACTTCAATTCGTTGACAGATTTTCCAATCATTCATTCCAAAATTTGCTAGAGCGAGGTCAAACAAACATGGTCTAAATAAATAAACACACACACAGGAGCATCAAAATCCCATACAAACTCACGAAGTTACATCACAGACACGTGAGAAGAGAAACAAACAAAAGCTAGTAGTCCAAAACCCTCCATTTGGAGTGCTGGCAGGCCGCTTCCTTTCTGACCCTGACAGTGAGCGGCTCTCGCTAGGCCCGAGTGCGTCTCTATGGCGCTGAGGAGACTGACCCGCTGCATAATTAGAGCCCAGAGCCTAACCGCAGGGTAAACATAATGAAGCTGAGCCGTCCCAGACACATACAGCTTTGCCATGCAACCCTCCCTCTTTTTTCCTCTCTCTCTCTCTCTTTAGAGATGACCCCTCGGCCTATTAGAAACTCCACCAGGGCTATTAGTCTGAGTCTTAAACAGAAGTGGGCGGTTGGGGGGGTTGGGATGAATTCTGCTCCTCCTGAGTCTTCTGAAACACGGCAGACGTTGTACGAGGCTGTTGTCACGCACAAGGTCCTGTAATGTCAGGGCTGCTTGTTGTGATTCATTAAATGGATAGAACATTCGAATGGACTTCACATCCGCTCTTAACTTTTTGAGTTTTACGTTCTTTTAACATGTAAAATGGCCAAAATCATAACCTGCTGTACTTCCAGGGGGACCTTAAGATGATATATAAGACAAAACCAAATAAACTCAAACTTTCTTGCAATTCTAAGTTTAAATCTCACAATTTTGACTTTCCTACTTCCCAAAATTCTTACTTCTTACTAAGTTTGTAACCCAAAATTCTGACTTGTTACCTCAGAATTCTGAGTTTACATCTAAAAACTTTTTTTCATAGAATTCTAAATTTACATCCCGATATTCTGACTTGTTTCCTCAGAATTGTGAGTTTACGTCCTAAAATTCTAACTTTTGTCCTTAGAATTCTGTTTATATCCCGGAATTCTGACTTGTTTCCTCAGAATTTTAAGTTTACATCTTGGAATTCTGACTTTTTTTCCATAGAATTCTGAGTTTACATCCCGATATTCTGTCTTGTTTCCTCAGAATTCTGAGTTTACATACCAATATTCTGACTTTTGTCCTTAGAATTCTGTTTATATCCTGGAATTCTGACTTGTTTCCTCAGAATTTTGTGTTTACATCTTGGAATTCTGATTTTTTTCCATAGAATTTTGAGTTTACATCCCGATATTCTGTATTGTTTCCTCAGAATTCTGAGTTTACATTCAGAAATTCTAACTTTTTTACGTAGAATTGTGAGTTTACATCCTGAAATGATAACTTTTTTCTTTAGAATTCTGAGTTTACATTGTGAAAATTCTGACTTTGTTCCACAGAATTCTGAATTTACATCCTGAAATTCTTTTTTCTTAGAATTCTGATTTTGCATTCCAAAATTCTGACTTTTTTTCTTCAGAATTCTGTTTGCATGCCAGATTTCTTTTTTTTAGAACTCTTAAGTTTTCATCCCAATATTCTGACTTGTTTCCTCAGAATTCTCAGTTTACGTCATTAAATTTGGACTTTCGAGTTTACATTCTGCAATTTCTGACTCTTTCCCTTAGAATTCTGATTTTACATCCCAAAATTCTGACTAAATTCCTCAGAATTTTGAGTTTACATCCCACAATTGACTTTTTTTTTTTTTTCTCTGAATTTTGAGATTTCATCTTATAGTTCTATTTGTTTGCTTCTGCCATGAAATGAAAAATAAAAAAGGTAATTGCAATTTCTTGTTTTAAAATTCTAACTTTTTTCTTGCAATTCTTGCAAAACTGGTTGTCAGAAAACTAATTTTGAAAGTATTTCTACACGCGTAAAAGTCAGGCCAGGTCAACAGCGGCTTTCTCATATCAACAGCTATCTTTTTCAAACAAAATAAATTGTTTTAAAATCATTACTTTATTAATCACATTACATTAATATACACACTACATTAATCATTAATTTTTTTTTTCTTTAATAAGGGCCTTCTGGGGTCCTAAACCTGAACGTCCCCTCTGATAAGGCTAAAGGGTGTGTCTGGAGAACCAGGCAAACACGACACATCCAGCAACAATGAATCACTGATGAATCAAGTGCACTTGTTTACAGTAAATGCGTCACGCAGCATTCTATAAGAGTATGACATGTGATTGTTCTGGAAGGATATTATTTAAAAAAAAAAAAAAAAAACTTTCAAAACAAAACAAAAAGTTGCCACAGGCAGAGTTGAAGTATGAGACATAGCTTAGCAATTAAATCATATTTACACTAGCATTCACAGGTGTGGGGACAGAAAGATTTTATTTTTTTTTCAAATATTAATCAGCACAACTGTTTTCAATATTCATGTGGATCATGTGACTGAAAAAAATATTTAATATTTTTTGGTCAAATAAAAGCAGGCTTAATAATCAAAAGAGCCTGTTTAAAAACATTAAAAAGCTTTGCTAAACTTTTAAATGGAAAAAGGTGTAAATGTACAAAAAAAGGTTTAAAATGTAATGTCAGACTTTTGTTCAAACATTTAACCCAAAGTATGCGCAATAAATAGTACTGTTGCCTTAACAAGCACCACTAATAAATGTACCGTTGAGCTGTTTATGAGCATGTCTGGACTCTTGCCTACAGGTATATCTTTCAAGAGGTTTGCAGGTCTTGCTCACTTAAACAATGACTAAGGTAATTTTACGCAGCAATAACCAAACAACGATAGCCGGAGTAGATAAGGCTCTATTTGCCTACTGAGCTCGCAGAGACGACCTCAATCAAAACTCTGTCTGTTTACACTGAGACTACGAGAAACTGTTCAACTTAAAATCCTCAAAAAGCAACATTTGCTAGTTTTGAAATCTATAACAAGCTAAGGTCTGATACAACATCATAAACGCAAATACTACCAGACAGAACCGTGTCCAACTGGACAGCTGCCCAAACAGGAAGCATGACACAGTACTGGAGTCCAAGAGGTGAAAGGCAATAATTCTGCAACGGAGGTATTAATTATCTCAGATTTCACCAATACAATAGCAGAATCTTATCGGAGCCAAGAACGTCACCAAACGGAGAAAACAAGTTTGCATGTTCATAATAGATAACCAAAGATGGACATGCTGTTCTAGCATGGACATATTTGCATAAGAAATACAAAAACACAACTTATAAAATCATAGGATCAGTCATACAGGTCTGGACATTAATCTAAATTCAACCCATACAATACATTTTTCTTTCATACCAAAAATCATTAGGAAATTAAGTAAATATCATGTTCCATTAAGGTATTTTGTAAATTTCCTTCTGTAAATGTATCAAAACTTAATTTCCGATTAGTAATATGCATTGCTAAGAACTTAATTTGGACAACTTTAAAGGTGATTTTCTCAATATTTTGATTTTTTTTGCACCCTCAGATTCCAGATTTTCAAATAATTGTATTTCAGCCAAACATTGACATATCCTAACAAATTATACATCAACGAAAAGTGAATATATTCAGCTTTCAGCTGCATGAATCTCACTTTCAAAAAAAAAAGAAAAAATACCCTTATGACTGGTTTTGTGGTCCAGGGTCACATATCTGTATTACAAACAGCAAATGTGTGAATTGCACATCTATGCATGGTAACTGCAGTGTGAATATTAAATGAAATACCTGAAATTGAAAATATAGTGGTGCTAATTTCAAGTCTCTTGCGACATATTTAGAAAATATATTACTACTCTCAAATAAAAAGTGGGACTCCAAAGAGGGATCATAAATCCCTTAATTAACAGTTACTGACGATTGTATAATCTAGTAATTGAGAATGAGATGATGAAAGACGAAAGTGTGAACACCATATCAGCCTTGATTCTTTAAGAAGAACCTTGATTTCTTGACTGTTGCTGAAGTGATGCAACATTAAGAAATACAAGTTATGAAAATAAAGCTCCCAGAGTAAACATTTCCCTCATTAAGGCCCTGATCTGCAGAGACTTGCGATGGCGCTTTCGTATGCGCGCTCCCCTCTGCAACACCTGATTTTAACTCTGATACGAGAGGGGGCGGCTTCTAAGCGCAAATTCAAACCGGCTTCCCTGGACAGACAAAGAAAGCCGTTGCTCTAGCGAGCAAAAATATTTCATCATCATCAATCTCCTGCGCTTGATCCTGTGGTGTCACCTCAATATTACTCACCCCCTGACAGTATAGACGGTTGAACTCGTCTCCGATGCGCCGCAACTCCCGTGCGACCGCCATCTCCCGCCCCATGGCTTCGTCAGGTGCTTCCATCTGCACGCGCTGATGGCTAGGTTCGGCAAACCATACCTCTGAGAAAGACAAAGGAATTCAATTTTAAGACACTCCACAAAAAGCTCATTCAAAAGTCAAATGATGGGGATGAACAATGTGAGCAAAAAATACATAGTGTAATATACTAGTGCTGTAAAACGATTAATCGCGATTAATCGCATCCAAAATAAGTTTTTGTTTACATAATATGTCCCATACAGTATATATTTTGAAAATTTCTGCATGTATATAAATATTTTTAATATATAAACATAACTTTTTTTTTTCTTAAATATATACATGCATGTGTGTGTACACATTAATCAAGTAAACAACATTTTTGGATGCGATTAATCGTGATTAATCGCAATTAATCGTTTACAGCACTAATACATACAGCATTACAAGGTGATTAAAACACTAAAAATAATAACAAAATGTCCAAAGTAAAGCTAGGTCTATCAAAGATTAACCAGATTTTTATAACTTATTTGCAATGCACTAAAATAAAAAATGTATACAGAAAGTATATTTCACTCATAAACTGTTAGCAAATTTTTACATTTAATTACAAAGAAATGGCAAGTAACACAAGTGTAATACTGAAGCGGAAAGACTGAAATATACAGATTGCAACAATCCTTCCAATTGTTTATAATTTAAAAAAAATCATTTTTTACAGTGGACAATTTTTTTAATAATACATAAAAAAGTTATTTGCAATGCAATAGGAATGATTTGTAAGATCATGTGAAAATTCAGTTTAAAGTTAATACATTTAGATTAAAGATTATGAAAACAAGCTTTGTGCACAGCTGAACTGTAAAGGCCAGGATTGAGAATAAGAAAACCTGAGTCATATTTAGAGACTTGAGGATGGACTTTTTGACTTAAACAAGCAATAAAACAACTACAAATCAAAACATTTCTTATTTCTTAAAACATTACTTTTTTTCTTCTTTGAAGGACCAGAGTTCACACTGTCTTCATACTGTCAAACAGAAGGCCAGGATTAAGAATCCAAATAAGCGTAATTTAAAAAAAACCCCACTATTTTACAGAGTTAGTTTCACACCACGCAAGACGCAACTTTTTCTAACAAACGTATATTGCATTGGCATTGTCTGATGCAAACAACCTCCTCTGCAACCTCTGGTTCGGTTTTTCCAGGGCCATTATCATGATTAAATATTTGCCAACGGTGCTAAAATTACACCTCTTGTCAGTTGTAAGACAGTAGCTGAACGACTGAGGTTATTTTGAGGCTAAAGACTAATATCACCCAAATTCTGTCTGAACTCAGATTGATCTCGCACTATGACTCAAGCGAGAAGTCGTTCGCCTGTTTCTTTTTTCATGCTCAATCATATTAGGACCATTGGATACTCATTTCCCTTCACAACTCCGTTAGACCTGTACGAACTGAACCAGACAATATCTCAAATATCATTCCAAGTTTTAGTCAACACTTTCGCCTCATTCGTACTACACAGTGTTGACAACAACATCTCAAAAAAGGATATCTAAATCAATATTACAGTGGTCAGATGACTGTCTGCATCTTCATTTATCTTTGGACAGAATAACGCGTCTGACCACAAGAGGTGCTCAAAAAGGGCACAGAGTTCATATGTGTAAATTCAAGACCTTGTGCCAACACAATGCAGCAGCTAAAGGTATAAACAAGAGGCCACTGGTAGAGGAACTCTCCTGTCGAGCGAGCAACAGATGAGAGCCCTGATAAGTTATTGTTGTTTTTCTTCGCCATTAAGAGTGGCTACAGGAAGACAATTATCGCCATCTCATATCTCCTGGCTCTCAATAGGGAAAACAGAGATGGTTGGATCTCGTGTCTAGCTTTCACAAAAGACAGGCTAGTCTATTTTGACTGCGCGCACTAAGGCCAATTCTCCGACTGCTTTCTTGAGGCCTCGGTCACAGTGCAGGTAAACAAGAAGACAACAGGCAAATCAGCCCACTCCATCTGAGGCATTATGAGAAGATGGGTCACAAGCTGTGGTCATGCGTCTCAGGTGCACCACGTTTGCAAGACATTGTGAATGAACCGAGCAGTCGGTTCACGCGCGTGCGAGCACATTAGGCAGCGAACAATCTGATGTGCGCAGAAAGGAAATGCAGGTTATTTCTTTTAGAAAGCTGTAGCTGTCACAAAGACAAATGAGTCGGCTTGGCTTTAGGCAGAGCTGTGCTGATTCTAAATGAGAAGAACATGCTTTCTGGAAGAGATTCTCAAGACAAGTGCACTGCCAAGCATCAAAACATTATGCTTATCACTGCGCTAATGTGGAAAACTGAGCGCCAAGTTAAACATCCAAAACACTTAAATGGATGACATGCATAAACTGTGAGATGTGACTATATTAATATTTTTATGTACCTTTACTTCACCTGTACAATCTGTCACTGTCTATTTGTTTTTTTTTTTTACTTTACAGACCCAGGGAGCCCGCTCCCCAGTTCAGACCCACAATATGTGACCCTGGACCACAAAACCAGTCATAAGTAGCACAGGTATATTTGTAGCAATAGCCAAAAATACACTGTATGGGTCAAAATTATTGATTTTTATAAAAATCAGTAGGAAATGATCATGTTCCATGAAGAGGTTCCTACCATGAATACATCAAAACTTATTTTTTTAAATTAGTAATACGCATTGCTAAGAACTTCATTTGGATTTTAAAGGCAATTTTTTTATTAACATTTTTATTTATTTTATTTATTTTTTTTGCACCCCTAGATTCCAGATTTTTAAATAGTTGTCTTTCAGCCAAATATCGTTTTGTCCTAACAAATGCATTATACTGGTGTATGTACTGGTTTTGTGGTCCAGGGTCACATATATAAAATGACTAGATTTTCTTTGGCTGCACTCTCTGTTTTCTAAACTTTATAATATGCTTAACATATAACTAATGTATTACATTTGAACTAATACAGAAATATTTAAAAAAAAATCTATGTTATATATCTGTCCACTGACCCCCAGGGGCCCAAAACCAAATCGCCCCTTGCCATTGTTAATAAACGTTTGTTTTAGACAGTGATAAAAATGATAATTCAACGCATAATTTATTTTAATCGCAATAAAATGACCAGTAATTATGAATGATTAATTTTGTCATGACATGTTAGTGAAAATATAGAAGAGCGCGCGTGATTCAAAACTCAGTCACACCAGGGCGGGAAACTTGCAGCCGGCTTCAGATTTGAAATGATCCAAATCTTAACGGACTAATCCACTGGAAGAAAACCGTTATGATTCCTCGCTGTTCGTCGCGTCACTGTCGTGTTTACACACCACAAAATAGAGCCTTTTTTTCTCCATGGGGCTCTTACCATCATTTTGGCCGTCTTGCGCTTCGGAAATATTGGGCATTAGAGGGGAACCTGGCACAGAATCGCTGTCGACGGAAAAATAGCCACTAGAGGACCTGGAGAAGGTTCGGCACATCGGTGACCTCGACTGGTGACTATTCGACATGGAAATCCCTCCCCTTAACGGGTCCCCTTCGCTCGGCTGAGGGAAGTCAAAGTGCTCGGAGCGCAAGACAGCTCCGCCACCGGCGCTCTCTCCGCTTCCCCGCGAGGCCGGGCCATTGGCCAGCGTTTGCTCTCTGCAGAACAAACAAAACACTCATTACTGTCTTTTGCAAGCGTTTCGAAGAGGAATTGAGGACTGTTGGCAGGGGGGTTGAATTTCCAGTCTATTTCGTGGCGATCAGCATGCGTTTGGAAACTCAGCTGGCAGCGAACGCTGCAAGTAGTAACCCGGTGAAGTGCGTCACAACCGAGCTCCACTTCAACTTCCTATTTCTTCCTTACAGCAAAACAAGCCTGCTTTTTGGGATAAAACTTTATGCGCGACGCGATCGCGTCGAATACCGCACGGCACTTCGAACTCGCGCTGTAGCGGAATCCGCACGCGTTCGTCTTTTGTTTGTTTCATCGTTCTGGTCTAGAGAGGTTTATTATGTCGGGCTTTTTAAAATGAAAACACATTCCGCAGTTCTCCGTAAACCACTTCAGCGTTGTCAGTCATGCCGGCTTGTACAAACCGCGAAGCAACCATGACAAAACAGCGACAAATATAGATCTAAAACACAAAACATATATAAGCTAAAATAAAAATATAACAATCTCCATCATGCTATTATAGAATCACCTACCGCTATATTAGTTGCGTCTGCACTTGCCAGCCACTTCTAATAGCAAGTACTTCATAATCCGTAGGAGCGCGAATTACAAACACGCACGTCGCCGGATCGCGGTTGGTTTCTTCAGTTTTCTTTATATCTTGCTTCGATGTCGCTTGTCAGCGAGTTGCAAAGTCAGCATTTCACTGACAGTAATGAATACTGTACTGTACAAGCGGGGAGTTTGACTTGACGTCAACTCGATCGCGACGTCTTTATTTCGTTATTTATGTTCACTTGTAAGCGAGCTGTAATGCTCAGCATTCTACTGTTAGTAATCGGTAATGTACGAGCGTGGAGTTTCAAAGCGATTTTTTTTTTACTCAAGAGAGTGGCAAACAATATCCTGCGCACCAAAACATAAGTTTCCTAATAGGAGCGCGTCGACGCCTCCAAGTGTTCAGGCAAACAGACAGCAGACAATAGCGCAAAGTTATGCGACTAGCAGCGTAACAGACCGACAGCTTAGTCGATCGTTAAAAATAAATAAACAATAATAATAAAAACACAGATCGCACGGCGCGTTCCAAATCGCCGTTGTTTCCACATTTCGAAAGTAAAGCGCGAATAGATATGTCTTTTACACCCGTAGGTAGGTTATCGCCTGGCGTACATCTGTAGAACTTCAACAACAATCGCGGGTTTCCTCATTTTCTAACTTATTTTCAATGGATAACGGAAAAGAAAACAAAGCAAACAGGTGTCTGTCGTTATCCAGCGAAAAACAGCTAAATTATTCACTCTGGTTAAATGTCAACACGTATGGGCCACTGAGGGGAGTGGACTCCTTTACTACATCTAAACTTTTGTTGTCTTTGCGACATTGTTTGGCTGGACTCTACGCAAAGCGACCAGACTACGCGCATCTGAAGTTTCACTTTTTTCCCCCCTCGCCGCCGTGCGCTAGAATAAAATATCAACACGGAAAACAATCCAAGGCGATCTTGACAAATAAACAAATTGATAATCCGATTTTACTAAACCCTCTTTGGCTTTTAAATCACGGCGATCAAATGTTAAAACGCATATATTTCTGACGCATAATCCTTTTGAAAGACAATATTGTGCAAAAAAAGGAGAGAAAGTGCAAAAAAGTTGTCCTAAAGAAAGCCGGCATACTGTACGATACGCGCGTATGAACTCACCTGGACGTGTCAGACATATCCGCTCCGGCAAAACGCGTTAACGCATCATCTCCGCGATATAAACAACAAAACGAAGGGTAAATTTCGAAATATCCAGAGATTAAAAAAAGTGTTGTAAATAAAAAAAAGCACAATTCCAAAAGCAAACAATCGATGCCTCGAAATCTCTCGATGTATTTGTTTCCCCTGGAGCAGCTGTCATATAAGATCCTGTTTGAAAAATGTCCACAGGATTGTTTTGAATGGTCTCTTTTGTCTCTGTGTCTTCTTAAGTGCACTTCCTCGCTAAGGCTCACTCTCTTGCGTCTGCAGCGCAGAGTGAGCGAGTCGTTCTGAAAGTATATTTGCTGAAACGAACACTCCACTGAAGCCGTGAGGCCACGCCCACAAGGGCTGGGCTTGTAATGGCCGAACCCACAGGGCTGGGATCTTTTCGAACCACACCATCAAATGTACACAAACACTTTAGATTAAACTAGAACAAAAGCACTATAGTTCTTCTTTTGCACAGGCTAGTCTCTTCTGTGGTATATTTCATGTACGGTCTGGTTGAATAATGTTTGATCACAAGTGACACAAGTCACAAGCAAGTCATTCTGAAACAACCTAATGCCTCATGCAAAAAAAAAAAAAAAAACAATTGCCATAATAAGCATTGGCTATGCATTTTATTCTGTTATTAATTAAGTTATCCACTGTTTGTGGCACAATATGATAACATGCACTTTTCTCACACACACACACACAAGGCAAATGCAATTAGGAAAATAGTTCAAAATACATCCAGTCTTCCATTAGTGTACACTGACGTGCAGAAAACCTGGAAATGACAGAAAATGCATCTATTTGCAGAACATTAAGGAACCTCCATGTTGCTGTTCTTTGCAGACTTTAGTAAGAAGTGCACAAATTCACATTTTTGTGAAAAGACTAGCAAAACACAAAACCTGAATTGATGATTGGTAGTTTGATCCAAGACGAAAGCACACACGAAAGACCCAGAATGAGTAGAAGTTAACTAAATTAGAACCTGTGATATAATTATTTACCTTTACTTAGCTCAAATGGTAAATAAAAGTAAAATTACGGCAGTTGACAGTAGCAAACTATAGCAGCAGTAATATATTATTGTCTATCCAACACTGTAGTGTGGTTATTGTTACCTAATGTACGTACAATTACATAAATATCCAAAAGCGGTGTGTCATGTGATGACTAATCACATTTGGGATTTTCTTAACCCATTATTCAACTAAAATCTGCCTCTTGCCACGTCTTTATGCTGTTACAGCTTAGATCCAAGCTGTCGGAGCTCCTTTGTAAACTGCAAATGTTTCGTACATTTGGATAATTTAGATTCAGTTTTGGCTGGTGTTTATTTGAAACCGATTCAGCTAGAATCACTGAGAAATTTAAGGAAAAAAAATTAGAACCTGTATGATAGATATAATGTGCAACCCCTATAACTGAAATTCCCTTCTACATACACTCTTAAAAATAAAGGTCCTTTATTGGCACTGATGGTTCCGTTAAGAACTCTTAACATCCATGGAATTTTTCCATTGGATAAAAGGTTCTTGATAGTCCAGTGATCTCCTTTAAATGTTCTTCACACTAAGTAAAAATGTTTTTTTTTAAGAAACGTATTGGCATCTTTGCTTCCATGAAGAATCTTTAACATCCATGGAACGTTTTGATTGGACAAAAGGTCTTTGAACGTTAAATAAGGTTCTTTAGATGTTCTTCAAACTAACAAATGGTTCTTTAAAGAACCATTCACCAAAAGGTTCTTTGTGGACCCCAAAACCCAAAATGGTTCTTCTGTGGCATTGTTGCAAACCCACCCCCTTTGGATCCTTTATATTTAAGAGTGAACAAGAAATCACCTTTAATGATGAATAATCATAAAACATCAGCTACGCATTCGTAAGTGCATTGACCACCTCCAATTAGTCCCTCATCACTTAATCACTTAATTGTTCTCCCACATTCTCATTAATCCATGTTCATTCTCTCATTTACAGCTTAGACTGCGGCTGCGGGTAGAAGGCCCAGTCGGCGCTGGGATTGGCGACTCCAGCGATAGGAGCCTGGATGCAGCAGGACGGGATGTTGAAGTCGTCGACCACCTTCAGCGCATCATCCTTCACCGATCTGCACAGCTCCAACAGCTTCAAAACAAGCAGACCATAATCACATGAGCGTTAATGCAGTGATTACACAACAATATCATTATACAGCTGGATGTTTTCTAGAAAATGTGAGTAGAGCTTGCCCAATGAGAAACCGCCGACAGTCACTCATCATAATAAGTTGCACAATTTTTCATTCATGTCTATAACACAAACCCTGAGGGACATGTTGCATGTCAAAACTTTTATACTTAGGGCTAAGGATTTAACACATAAGTATGATCAGTAAAAAACACCATTAATGATACTTGACACTAGTATAAACAAATAAGGATAATTCCTTATTTGAACTCACCAGAAGAAAGATTTCTTAGTCGCCATTACATTTTTCAATTTTCAGATAAATATTGATGAGATTTTTAGATTTTGAAGTAAAAAAGCTGAATTAGAATTTTTTTGTAAAACATACTCCAATAGTCTTTTATTTACAACTTTTAAAAATAATTTCTACTAGACATAAGATAGCAATTTATTACAGGGAATATATATCCATAAGCATTACCCTTCTATAACAGCACCCTCTGGTGGATATTAACAAGCAACATTAAAAAAACGTTCAACTTTCATTTCATAAAGGTCCTTTTCCCAATTCGCCTTAAACACAGCTCTATCAGATGAAGCGCGTGCGTGTGAACAGAGATGTTGACGTGTGAGTCATTCATGTGTGAGAACGCGTCAGACCGTCATCTCAAGGTCAAGACAACAGGAATGAGATGTTCAGCCGAGGAGATCACCGTAATGTGATAAAAGGCAGAAATTACTCACCACAACCAATGTTTTAAGAAAGAACCACAGCGTGCTGGATCATATGATCATACTGACTGTATAAAACTTTGTTTGGATTTACTGTACTTACTGTAACATTGAGATATTCATGTACTTTTTTAAAATCTCATGGTCCCAATGTGACAGCTGACGTGTTCATTCTAAACTTCACCTAAAAGACACATTTTTAAATTATTACTGGTTGTGCAAAATTTTTTAGCACTATAATAGACTGAATAATCCAAAAACGGGAAAATACACAATATATACCACTGGTCTTGAAAGAAGTCTTTTACGCTTTCAGAGACTGCATTATTTGTTCAAAAAATACAATAAAATCAGTAATATTGTGAAATATTATTAGAATTTAAAACAACTGTTTTCTATTCGAATGCATGTTAACATTTAATTTATTTCTGTGATACAATACTGAATTTTCAGCATCATTACTCCAGTCTTCAGTGTCACACGATCCTTCAGAAAGCATTTTAATATGCTGATTTGTTGCTCAAGAAACATTATTATCAATGTTGAGAACAGTCATCCTGTGTAGAATTTATCATACACTCTTAAAAATAAAGGTGCTTTAAAAGGTTCTTCGCAGCGATGCCACAGAAGAACCTTTTTGGTTCCACAAATAACCATTCAGTCAAAGGTTCTTTAAAGAACCATCTCTTTCTTACCTTTTTATAATCTGAAGAACCTTCTTTCGCCTCGAAGAACCTTTTGTAAAACAGAAAGGTTCTTCAGATATTAAAGGTTCTTTATGGAACCATTTAGACAAAAAAGGTTCTTCTATGGCATCGTGAAGCACCTTGATTTTTAAGAGTGTAGAAACTGTAAAAACATTTTTTTCAGAATTTACAGTAAAATTAAGTTATTTATAAACTTTTTTTTAAAAATCTCATGGTCCCAAAATGAGATTTGACATGTGTCCAGCATCCTTAACTTTATCTAAAACACACTAAATTTTTAGCCCTATAATAGACTAATTAGACAAAAAAATCAGGGGAAAATACACAGATTTATTCTATCATTGGTACGATTTTTAAAAACCTTTTCAGTCCCTTATGCTCTCCAAGGCTGCATTTATTTGATCAAAAAATACAATTTACACAATAATATTGTAAAATATTATTAGAATTTAAAACGGGTGTTTTCTATTTAACATTTAATTTATTTCTGTGATACAATACTGAATTTTTAGCATCATTACTCTAGTCATCAGTGTCACACGATCCTTCTGAAATCATTCTAATATGCTGATTTTGCTATTATTAACAATGTTAAAAACCGTCATGCTGTTTAATATTTATCGTAGAAGCTGTAGAAACTTTTTTTTTCATAATTTTTTCAGAATTCACTGTAACATTAAAAAAAAAAAAAAAAAAAAAATTGCATGGTCCCAATGTGACAGTTGACGTATCCAGCATCCTAAACTTCATCTAAAATACACATTTTAAAATTATTATTGGTTGTTCTAAGTTTTTAGCTCTATAATAGACTGATTAGACCAAAAAAAAACAAAACAAAACAAAAAAAACAGAGAAAAATACACCAACATATGCTATCAGTAAGATTTTTTAAACGTTTTTAAAAAATGTCTCTAATGCTGCATTTATTTGATCAAAAAATACAAAAAAATATTGTGTGTATATATATGTGTATATATATATATATATATATATATATATATATATATATATCAGTAATATCGTGAAATATTATTAGAATTTAAAATAACTGTTTTCTGTTTGAAAATATTTTAACATGTAGTTTATTCCTGCGATTCAATACTGAATTTTCAGCATCATTACTCCAGGCTTCAGTGTCACATGATCCTTCAGAAATCATTCTA
>JAHKKF010499833.1:0-15846 GCA_019740295.1 Labeo calbasu
TGTTTTTGACATCAATTCAAATTCAATTCAAATTCAAGAATTGAATTGGAATTTAGGAGTCATTCTCAATTCAATTCTGAATTGTGCACAAGCCTGGTACACGCAGTAGTCGATCAATCACAACGTGCTCCGCTACCTGTTCGGCCATGGGATTCCCCTCGAGCAGCCAGTGACGTGCTAGCCGCGCGAGCTCAACGACCTGGGCACGGGCGGGGCGACAAGACTTGTATTCCCAGTCAGCGAAGAGTTGAGCAGCACAGATCGGCGAGAGTCCCATTCTTCCGAGTATCTCTCTCTTTACGTCTTCATAGCGCTCAGCTGAAACGGCTGGAAGTGAAAAATAGGCTCGTTGAGCCTTGCCGCTGAGGAGGGGTGCCAACGCCCGCGCCCAGTCCTCTTGCGGCCAATCTTCAGCCACGGCGGTGGTTTCAAACATTTGCAGGAAAGCTTCGATGTCGTCATGTGGCGTCAGCTTCGGCAGCAAGCGGGCGGCTTGTGCCCGAGGATCCTGTAGCGGAGCGCGCTGGGCGGTGGCGGTGGCGGCTTGAAGAGCCGCGACTTCCTGCTCAGTCTCGCCTTGCCGTGTGGCGAGATGCTCCACTATCTGTTGCTGGCGGATGCTGACCTCTGTAAGCCGTTGGAGAAGCTGTTCCATCTCATGGTAGGAGCGCACGCCTATCACTGTTGCAGCGGACATGGTGAGGAGAGAGAGAGAAAAAAAATTGGGTAAGTGATTTGAGCTTCTATGTCCGTGAATTCTTCAGTAATCCGCCTGCATTCTCCACCAAACTGTCACGGGTGAAGAACCACAGGACAGAGAACTCAAATTTGTAGCCCCGGAGGGTGGATTTTATTTAACAGTGTGCAGAAAGAATTAAGGAATACGGAGAAGTGAAGCGGTGAATTGGCGTGCTCTCAGTCTCTCTCGTGCTCCGTGTGGGTCCAGTGAACGGTGTGCGGATCAGTCTTCAGCTGCTGTCTAGGAGGCAGAAGGAGAGAAAACATTAGTGTGTGTCTTTCTCGGAGAAGGCTTCTCATATTGAGCCGGCGCTTCGCCGCTTATGAGGACGCCGGCTGATGAGGTGCAGCTGAGACTGATCCGGCCGTGATGAGCGTAAGCGGGCGGTGCACGTTGGTTTCCAGGGCGACGCTGATAGCTTCTCGGGACGCTCGTCACAATATTCACAGTGTCTTGTAACTTCGCAGTCAGTGTGTTACGGCCAAAGCCAGTCTTTAGTCCTGTGCAAGAATGCATGTCTTGTAAAAAGTCTCAGCAGCCTCAGGTGAGTCGAAAGTGTGAGTTTCCTCACCGAATTTCACACGAAGACGGGCAGGATACAGAAGTTGAAACTTTATACCTTTCTGATAGAGGGATTGTTTGACTACTTTGAAACCGGCGCATTTCTGTATATGTATATGTATATATGTATGTATGTATATATTTCATATAGAATTGTTATAGATAATGACATTTGACTTCAGTCCTCCTGAGGGCTTTATGGGTGGGGGGAGGTTATGTATTGTTTTAATTTTGGTTTGGATTCCTTTAATTCAGTGGGGTTATATTTGGTGATAAAAGAAAATGCAGACAGTGTTCTTTTCATTGTATTGTTCTGTCTTTTACATCCGTCTGTAATAAAAAAAAAGAAAAAAAAAAACTTTATTATGCAATGGTCACTTTTGGAAGAGAGAGTGGGATTGGTCATACAAGCCTTTCCCACTATAGTCTATACATTGTTATGGTATGTCACAGACGCCACGTCCTATGGTGATAGGAGAGTGGCAACGGGTGTAGGTGGAGGATACCACTGGGAGCACTCAGTCACTGACCTGCACGTAGGGGGCCTGGGTGTGACGGTCGTTTGATACTGACCCAGAACGACAGTACCATTCGTATCCTGCCCAGGCGTCAGAGCAGCCCTTTTGAGGGACAGCACTGCTCTCTTCCATGGAAGAAGGGGATAGAAATTGATCCTCAAACATTGCTCATTCCACCCGTTTCTGCTGGTATACCGCGACCAGCTGCCTATCCAACTCTGCGGTCGACGAAAGGTTTTGAGGCCTTCCTAGTTGCTGCTCAGTTACGCTCGGCTG
Source organism: Labeo calbasu (assembly GCA_019740295.1). Taxonomy (NCBI): domain Eukaryota; kingdom Metazoa; phylum Chordata; class Actinopteri; order Cypriniformes; family Cyprinidae; genus Labeo; species Labeo calbasu. The sequence goes on from JAHKKF010499833.1 coordinate 2,095, forward strand.
GGCATGTTGTACGCATGTCAGATCTGCGCTTGCCAAAGCAGGTTTTCTATGGTCAGCTCCAGAGCGGTACACGCTCCCAAGGAGGACAATTTAAATGTTACAAGGATGGCCTCAAACTCAATTTGAAACTCTGCAATATGGACCCTAATGACCTCGAGGAGATGGTCAAAGATAAGACCTCATGGCGAGCACAGTGCCATGCTGCTATACACTCTATTGAGTTAATACGGATTACTGCTGCAGTAGACAAACAAAGACACCGAAAGTTAAATCCCCCAAACCTGACAACATCCAGTCAGTTCATGTGCGATACCTGTGGCCGACCATGTGCTACGAGGATCAGCCTCTATTCTCATTGTAGGACCCATCAGCAGCAACTGTGATGAGATCTGTCGTGTCGACAGCTCAGACCAAGAGGTAGCCTTCTGCACAAATGCATGTCAGCTGAACCAGTAAATCTACCAGCAGGTACCACACAGATGCAGCCTCATGATGAGCATGGCCCTGATTTGCAGTGTCATAAATGCATGTCATTTTACCACACATATGTTGAACTGGATGAGGGTAAATTGAACAGCTTGGAAAATGTGACCAAAACACAAAGTGCCTCTCAGGTATGGCATGACGCACGAAAATTGTGAGTAACTGCTAGCTCTGCAAAAAAGGTGCCTTTCCATGTGTCCAACAAACCAGACAATTTTCTTCGAGAACACCTTTTCCATAGGTTCCATGGCAATTCAGCTACTAGGTATGGTCAGGAGAATGAGGAGTTGCCCCGTGCATGGATTGAGAGCACTGGGTATGCTGTTGAGAAAAGAGAAATGGTAGTTAGCCGTAAGGAGCCATGGCTTTCTGCAAGCCCAGATGGAATATTAAACTCAGAGCTGCTGGAAATCAAGTGTCCTTTTTTGAGAAAAAACTCCACACATCTTGCAGAACTGTACTCTGGCAAGCTCAGCGATTTAAAGATAGTGGATGGCATTCCTCAGCTACAACCCAAAGGATCCCATGGGTACTACCTCCAAGTGCAACTAGGTATGTTTTGCACTGGCTTAGAGAAATGCAAGTTGCTTGTTTGGGCTTCAACTGAGCAACTTGTTATTGATATGCCGTTAGATTTTCAGTCATGTACTGAAGTAATCTTTAAACTAAAATCTTTCTGTTTTACCCATATGCTTCCAAGAATTGTCGATGAATTTGACTGTGGAAGACTTGAGTTTTACCTTAAGTATACTGACATGTGCAAGTACTGTTAACCTAGTGTTATTGCATTGAGGATTTAGGTAACAAGTACATGAAAACTTTAAAAATGAAAACCTTTATCTGTGAAAGCACTTGCTGATCATTTTAAAGTAGTAATGAAATATTTTTTTAGGTCCTTACAGTAGTTAAAATATGTCAAAACAAGGTAATCCTACAAATTCATGTCAAAATGAATGCCAACTCGTTTGGAAAATACAACTACTGTATTCGTAGACTGATTACAGTACTGCATAATATATGTGTGTACTTTATATATATATATATATATATATATATATATATATACACACACACACACACAAATTGGCATCAAATGGCAAGAAATCAAAATAAATGGCAAAAAATCAAAATAAAAGCAGTATATTTAATGGTCTGTGCATTGAAGAAGCCACACTGAATAACTCCAAACAACTACACAATGTATCTGAAATTACTACACCATTCTAATAAATTAAAACAAAAATTGCATATAAAGGCTTTTCATTGGTTTATCTAAATTAGTAGTAGTAAGTTTGTCATTTTGTATAAACAATACTTTAATAATGTACAAATAAATATTTCTGAAACACTTGAAATATATCAAATCAAATCAGTGGAGTTCAATAACTAAAAGTGTAAATTTATGTACAAAATATACATAAGTTTAAGAAACAGGGCAGATGGTGAACAATGTAGCAGTTTTTATTCTGTATCCTCATGGATCATGTCACCTTGCATGTTTACAAGCGCTGCACACACTCGGAGGGTTTTGTCCATTTTGTCCATTTTATGTTAATAGAGACAGTCTGGGAGACAATTTTGAACACCTTGAGGCATCTGATTACTCTTTCCACATGTATACGAACATTTGCGATCCTCCTTGTGCCTGTAACATCCTTGTCAGACAACTGTCCACCTTTATGAGTAAATGCTGGCAAGATAAGGTTTACCTCTCTCTCAAACAACAAATCACGAATCGTAAAGCCTCTGTCTGACATCACTTCGTCACCTGGCTGGAGATAGTCCAGAAAGCCAGATTCTTGGGTAATGAACTTGTCGCTGCATCTTCCCCCATAAGCAGGGGATATGAACATAATGAGTCCACAGGGGACAATGGCAACTAAATACTTCAGAGTATTGTTTGAATAGTAATGACTGTACGACTTCCGTCTGGATTGTTTGAGTTGTTTCAGAGCAGTCAATAATGCAGGTGGTGTTCGGGAAGTTTTCCTTAAAGCATTGAGGCATTGTGCTACAGATTGTTTCCCGTGGTAGCCATGGAATGTAGACTCTCATGTGTCCTCCATTGTGTCAATCCAGTAGGAAAGAATTCGGCTTGCTGCACTCTGGGACACATCAAAACGTTCAGCAAAATCTCCCTGAAGTAAATTCAACTTCATCTTCATTATGGTTATCAGAATTTGATCCATTACGTGCATCTTAAACTTGAAAGTGTAGAACTGCTGGAGATATTTAACATGTTCTTTAAAGACACTAAGTGTGAAGCCAGTGTACAATAAAGAGCTAGTATCATTCCTGAGAATGGAAAGGGCTAAGGGATCTACACTGTGGAACTGTGTTGCTTTGTGTGACATTATTTGATCCCCTGAGGCATAAGTGTGGTCTGTCAATGCCTGGACTTCCCACTGAGTGCAGGCATCGCTGTACAGCTGCAATGGCTCAATTTGTGCAGTCTCATGGTCATCAGTAGTGGAGTCACCTTGCTCATCATCTTCAAAACACAACACTAAAGTCACTATTGGACATTTTTAAATACAGACTTAAAGTTTGGTCTCTTTTTAAAGAAGATAATCAGAAGATTATTGTGATCATTAAAAAAAATAAACTATAAAAAAAAAGTTATAGAAGTTTGAATTTACTGTAAAAATGTACTATTTTTTTTGCTGTTATATAAAATAGATATGTTACAAAAAATAAATAAATAAATAAATTCCAAAACTGATATAAAATTACGGCAGTGTTATGATGTAGATTTTTTCAGGTGCACTCTGAATGTAAATTAATGTATTACTGTTCCTACATAATTTGTAACAAAACCAGTGTTAAAAAAAATAAATAAATAAAAAAAAATAAATCTATTTATGAGTCTTAAACTTTTGCAACGATATATAGTTTGTCATGATTAGATTTAAATGTAATATAGTAAAGGTGGCAGCTAAGGGGTTATAGGATAGTTAACCCAAAAATGAAAATTTTCATCATTTACTCACCCTCAAGTTGCTCCAAACCTGTATGATTTTTTTTTGTTGTACTGAACACAAAGAAAGATATTTGGAATAATGTTAAAATACAAACTGACTTTGGGTCACATTTGTGGATATATCCTGACGAGCCGTCGCCTTGGAGTATTCACTGGAGCATCGTAGCCCAACCATTTCTCGGGGAATGGATGATATTCCGTGGGTCTCCCATCAACAAAGTGGAAAGAGCAAGCGTACAGAAATTTCGGCGGCTTCTTTAAGTTTAAGGCTTTTAACCAAAGCCGACTAGCTTCTTCGCCCCCTTCAGAGGGGCTTGCATATCATAGGGTGCTCCACATCCACATTCAGCTATGGTGCGTGGATTATGGTCAAAACAAATGTCTTGCAGGTATTTTTTTATGCTTGAACCAACTATTATGACACCCCCTAACTGCGCAAAGTAACTGGCTAGTTAACATTTAATATGGATTACAAAAAGATTGGCGCTTTCTGTAATTCATATTAAACGTTAACTAGCCAGTAAAATCTACACAGTCAACGCAAAACTACAGGACCACAATACAACTACTATTAGCGGAAGTGCTTTACCGGAAATCTGACACATTATATTTCGAAAATGGCGGCGCCCACGCTTACGTGAAAAATAAGGTGGATATGCTACTATAATTGAAAATGTTGCCAGTAATTTTCACACTAAGGGACAGCAAAGACCTTCTCAAAGAATGCAACCTTTATAAGAATAAGAGAGGAAGGTGGAGAACAAGTTAATAAATTATGATTTTTAAATTGTGATTACAGCACCGGTGTCTTTAATATTGAAAGTTAAGTATTTGAATATATTGCAAACTCCCTAACTGAAAAAATGGTGTGTGAATAGCCTATCCCATCTTGTTGTTTTGGATAAGAACAAAATATCAGGTCATATTTAAATCTAGAATTATTCGCATTATCCCATGGAAACCTTTGTGAACACACTTGACTTGGCCAAAAAAGCGCAAGGGACGAATTTTCGTTTTAATTAAAAAGTGTACGTTTTCTACACCCGTGGCACGCACACGCATTAGGACAAGTTAGATTTTTCTGTTTCCCCTTCATGCAAGCCCCTGTTATCAAGCTCCTTACCAATTAAACTCAGATGTCCAGAGTAAATTTTGACTGCTATGTTCATTAGTACATCCAACAACAAAATACCTCAGTCACTTAGGACAAATTGTTGTCTACCCCTGCTCCGGCGTCAAAACAATGGCGGACTGTTTACAGCTCACTCAAGATCAAGGTCTCAAGGTCAAGGTCAATGCTAAAGTGGCCGTGTCAATAATCAATAATCATGGCACGGGCCTGTGCAGAACTTTGTCACTCTGCTAAAAATCTGTTGAAGGGCTTGATATGAGAAAGTGGTAATGATTTATAGGCATTAAAAAAAAAAACACTGGATGGATTTTTGTCATTATAGGGTGGTTGTGTACACACACTGCCAAGACATATTTCAGTTCAAATAACATGTAAAAGTGAATTTTGCATCCGATGATCCTTTTAAGGCTGTTATTTACCAGTCATTTGGCACTTTCCATACCTGGATGATTAATAGCACAGTGCTGAAATAAGCTTGCAATATTAATAGTGGATTGTTCTACTACTCTCCCATGCAGTCACTTAGCTGCCAAAAACCCTGAGGGTACAGTAATGTGGCTGCACCTGTATTTATCCTTTCAGTTTAGAATAGCAATTTGTTTTGAAATATAAGATTACCAGTTCACACTCTTTGACATAGTATGTCTTTCTGGTAAGTGTTTTACATACGGAAACCCTATTTTAACAGCCTATTTTAAAAGCTGTCACTTTTAAGGCCGTGGTGGAGCCCAGGGTGGCTGGAGGTAAAAGACCTAAGGTGAATCAGAGACCCCTTATGGTGTATTTCAGACGCCCTTTCATACCTACAGAAGCTCCAGTTGTAATGTCATTGACTGTCGTTAGCCAATAAAATTGTGCTTCAGACACTGGTCCCGCTGACGACATTCATCATGATGCAGCATCTTATTCCCATTCCTACATTCGTATCCCAGACCTTTTATGAAGGAATGAATGCTATTACACCTAACTTAAATACATTTTATTTGCAGTTGCAATCAAATTTATTAAACTCCCCAGAGACTGCAGTACTTTACAAATACAAGCCTTTCTGAAGAACCAGGACTTAATAAAAATCGCATCTATAACAGATTACTGGAATATTAAAAGTGATAATCTCAATATATATTGCAGTATTTTTGAGTTCTAGGATGTTTTAACAGCACATCGATGTCATAATTATTCAACCCCTAAACAACGTTGCCGTTTTTCAGTCACTTTTTTGTATGGTGGGGAAGAAAATTGTCTTAAAACACAATTAAACCTTTAGAAACTCTATTACAAAACAGTTAGTAGTGCTCTCACAACAGCTATAGAGCAGCTAGAGAGGAAATAATTTTATTACTTTAGAAACTATAAGGTTATATGAACATTTCCTAGAAATTAAAAGTTCCTGAGACACAGCTGGTAACCTTTAATTACTTTGAGGGTGTTGAACAAAAAAGCACAATATCATAAAATGTTTGATCAGAACAACTGAGGAAAAACCTGCAATGTACAGCTAAAGACTTGCAAGATGAGCTGACAAAAGGAGGAAAAACATTTCAATGCAGTGTATAAGAAGAACACTAGACAAGGATGGCGTTCATGTTGAGGCATCCTGCCGAATACCACTCTCGACCAAGACGAACAATAAGGCCAACTTGAACATACTAAAATTAATTTGGATAGACCTGGATAGCTCTGAAAGAACGTGTTATGGAGTGAGGTGACCGAACCAAAGGTTGTCAGTGATCTGAAAGCTTTCTCAAGCGAGGAATGAGCCAAGACTGCAGTAGAGAGGCAAAATTTTCAAGCAAAATGTCTTGCAGGTCAAAGGGGTTAAATAATTGAGTTGTTTTGCTAGTTTAAACACAGAAATACAGAAAACAAGACTTACCATAATCACAGATGTGAAATATTTTCACTTACTAGTTTGACAGGGGCAGCACTACTTTTACAAGCATTTATGAAAACAGTTTATTTCTGGGATTTGCAGAAAACTTGTGTCACAGTATACCAGAGAAGGAGAGAATATGAGATGCACCCAAATGCAGGTATTTATTGAATAGAGAGTGGCAGGTGACAGGTAACCAGCTTTACAGTATTAAATAGGAAATAGTGTGTCCATATTGCAAAAGGACAACAGAAAACACTCAATTTTCAGTTAAAGGCAGTTCATCATAAAATTCAGTGATGTCATCATCCAGCTCAGTTCTGTTCAAATAGTATCCGATATCGCTGGAAATTAAGTTTGTTGGTATCAAGTTGTTGTTGTTGTTTTTTTTTTAATGAGAGGCTAAATAACAGCCAGTTTTAAGATTTTGGGGACATATACTAATGACAATGACAAATTAATAATATTCAGAAGAGGATCTATGACTTCTGGAAGCACCTCTTTTAATAGATGGAATAGGGTCTAACATACAATTCTTCCTCTCCTGTAGTAGAGAATGAGTGGAATTGTTCCTCAAGAAATCTATAGTGTACTCTGATGCGACACTGTAGCTTACAGCTGCATGGTTACAATTTTATCTCTAATAGTATGGATCTTGGAAGTAAAGTAGTTCATAAAGTCATTACTGTTGTGCTGTTGGGAGAAGTCAACGCCTGTTGGTGCTTTATTTTTCATTAATTTAGTCACTGTATTGAATAAATATCTAGGCTTTTTGGTTTTCTTCTAAAAGAGATGAAAAGTAATCAGATCTGGCAGTTTTTAATGCTTTTCTATAGAATAAATGCCTGATATGTAGCTAGTTTATGCAGCTTGGTTCTAAGAAATAGAGACAAACTCACAGAGTCATGTAAAATAATCCGTCAAGTCCTGTCCCAATAAAGGCGTAACTTCGCGTGAATTAAATAATATAGCCATGAATGAGCACATGTTGGAAATAAAAGCACTGAATTTAATTCTCTCTGTTGTCTATATGCTCATCATTTGTCTTGTGAAGTCGCTTTCATTTTGCTGTTCACTCACCAGGTTGATCTTCAAGAAATGCTCCAGCACTGCCACCGCATGTAACTTTTAACAAGATTCACTTGTTTAAAACACCCTAAATTATATGAACATCTACAATATAACCATTATTTCACTAATACACTTCTAAATAAACATAGTTCTGTGTAAATGCATAGATAAATGCCGCTGTCAACAGGCATTTCATAATCTAAGATTTAGATTTCATAATCTAAAATGACAAAAACAATATTAGTAATTCTGATATACCAGTTGAGAAATATAATAAAATATGAGGTTTTGTTTGTTATATTCCAATTTTCCAAAGAATATTGTTCAGTGAATTAACATTATCCAGTGAATTATTCTTCACTCTTTAGCCTATTAAACAGCTTATAAACCTACTAAAACTGTAGTTTAACACCCACTGCCCCGGGTGTTTAGAAAACTGAATTTCTGAATGATGCACTCACCTGTCAATCTCCTTTCCATTCCTTTCCTTTCCTTTCCTTTCCAGAAGATCAGATGAGCATACAATACAGGGAAGCAAAGAAGATACAAGTTAGTACTCAAATGAAATCTGACGTTTAAGAGAAGCAGCACTTACAGTAGTATCCTAGGCTTAGATTGTTCTCTGTCAAAACAGTATCTTTGTGGGAACTGCACCTCAGACAACACAAGTGTTTTTCAAATGTTTTTACACAGATGTTTTCCATATACGCATTCTTTAAATGACATTTTGGAAATACATGTTTGCCATTTATACATGCTACTCTGAACCACACTGTTTTCTCGCTGTGTTTATTGTTTGCAGTAAGTGGCAAGTGGTGATTCTTTTAACTGGGTGTGCTGAGTGCTAAAATAATCTCATTTTCCGGCTTGGGCAAGCATTTCAGCTTACCTCACACATTAAATTACCCGCAGGCTAACCAATGAAAACATGCAACAGTCCTTATGAGTCATATGAATGGAGACACCAAAGCTGCTGTGAATCTGTTTGCCTGGAGGCTTCCGTAACTGGCACAGATTTACAGAAAATTACTGTTGTTTGGCAAATAAATAATTTAACGTACATATTCCCAACATTTTATTAAGCTTTATGTTACATCTCAAATGACAAAGAATTAATTTATAATTATATTTACATTAATTAGCCCATGAAGCCCATGTAGGTGCTTTGCAGATAAACCTCACCCCCCTGATCTCAAGAGGCGCACCAGAGCGCTGCGCTGCGCATGTAGAGCATTCACAGCTTATTAGGAGAGAACGCCCCTGTCAGGGATAGTGTTAAGATTTAGAGTGTTGATAAGGTAAAACATTTGGCATCACTTATGTGAAATTCTCAAGCCACCATTGTTTTCTTCCCTGTAGGTTTTGTGTCTAGCCAAATGTGCGTCAGTATGTCTGATACGTCTGCCCATTAACGTCAAAGAGGCTGTATGTGTCTCTTGCAGTCTACGGTACTGTCACTAGGACATGGCCTTTGTTCTTTGCTAAACTGTGCAAACATATCTTGAATAATATATACTCATTAAGACTCGTTATTTACCAGTCTTTTGGCACTTTCCAATATCTTGAAGATAAATGGCACAGTGCTGAAATAAGGTTGCGATCTCAATAGTCTGTTTGTTCTAAACATCTCCCACGCAGTCACTTAACTGCCAAAACCCTGAGGGTAAAATAATGTGGCTGTACCTGCATTTATCCTTTCAGTTTAGAATTGCCATTTATTCTATACTATTACCAAGATTAAGATCCTGATATTCAGCTAAATTCACACTCTTTGACATAGTATGTCTTTCTGATATGTGTTTTACAAATGGAAAGCCTATTGTAATAGATAGGTGTCACTTTGTGCGGATTTGTGTGGAATTTTCTTTTTTTAAGAGGGTTGAGAAAATTTGCTTCACCTTTGGTCTTTGATGTTAAGTCCACACTACAGATCAGTGGAATGTTATGTTGCAGATCACACCCAATAAGTAAAAAAGCGGAGAAAATTTTATTTGTCCAGTTGGTACAATTGTTGGTAAATGCCCCATCTTACATGGAACTGTAGTAGACACTGAAACATAGTTGACTGAGCAAAGACTGTTTACGTCTGCCCGTAGCTATCATTCTGAAAATGTAATTCACATAAGAATAAACACGAACTAAAGCCAACTATGCCTAGAATTCTCATATTTAATGAGTGTTCCCTACTACACAAATGCAGTGAGCTGCACGGTATAGCAGTGAATAATAATTCAGAGCTATTGCCATGTCAGAGACTTAAATGTTGATATTCCTGACTTAGCTGTAACTTTTCCTGGTAATACACAGTGGGATCACGGGAAACTCTTCCTGTCTCTTTTGACCCTCAGATTATCAAGTTGAATTCTGGTAATAGGCCCATGTCTGTGTATGGAGTGTGTATTTACACTAAGTTGCATAGGGAATAAGACTTGAGGCAATAACTTTTAAAGCAGTCAGCCTGAATTTGAAACCATATTTTGCCAAACTTGTTCTTCTCCCATTCTTCTCCTTTCCACATCACAGATCAGGTGATGTAAACTTTTGAAACGGGTAGAATCAGGTGTGTTTGAGTAGGGAGACACACAAAATGTGCAGTGTTGTGGGGCACCCAGGACCAGGGTTGAGAAACACTGAAATAAACAATAGCAAGCATTTTGCATTGCTCTTATTTTGGTTAAATAATTAACATTTTTAATGATTCTGAAAGGGGAATGCAAACTTTTTAGCTCAACTATATATCATGTCGATCAAAATAATTTTAATAAAACTACAGACCCTGCTTGATTGGTATTTGAATAGCACTGGCTTATGTTGAATTTGTATATTGTACACAAAGGCACTATAGTAAACCCAGTACAACAAGAGATTAAAAGAAAAGTGTTTATGTTGCACAAATATTGCCTGTGTTTGACCCTTTATCCAGTATTCATTTGCCTGTCCTCAAGTTAAGGTCTGTTTCTTGCTGTGTTTTTTGGATCCACATGTCTGTTTATATAGCTCTCCTAGTTTATTTGTACTTTGTATCTATTTGTTTCTCTAGTAAAGACTACTTCTATTTTTTGAAGACTTGAATTTTTTGAAGTAACCTGCATGAGCATGAAAAAGAGCATGAAAAAAGCTCTTCTGCTACTGAGTTTAACTGTTGGACAGTTAGCCCAGTGAATAATTGCACAAACTTAGACCACCAGGCAGCCCTGTTACACAATAAACATGATTACAAGCTATGTGCTTAGACAAGAATACAACACACGCAAGTTCCCGACGTCTGACCATAATGAAAGGCATATTGTGGAGCATGAGCATCCATATCTCGAAACTAAAACAAAATTGAAATAGATAAGCCTACTGTAAGAGTATAATGACTCAGACATTATGCCCCAAACATACAAAACACAACATAGATAAAAACTAAACTTGATCAAACATGAAGCTGTACACTCAAGACACAAGTGTCAGGATTCTGTCACCAAACCAATAACAATATCAACCAAAGTGACAGGATCCTGACAGCTGTCACACCCCTGTGGACTGTTTCGTTGGTTTTTTCCCTTATATGTCCTTATTTGGTCTTTCCTGTTCCGTTTCTGATTATGACGTCATTGTTTAATCATTCACACCTGTCCTTGTCTCATTAGCCTGGGTATTTAAGTTTGGTTCAGATCCTCGTTTGTTTGTTGGGGCTTAAAGTCATTTCATGTTGTTTTTGTTGTGTTTGCGTGTGGTTTCCCTGCTGTTCCTGTTCGTTTCCTGTTCCCTGGGTTGGATTATATTAATAAAGTGTGTGTTCCTGACTTCCTTGTCCCTACTCCTCCTTCCCGCACACGACGCCTGACAGAAGACCCGACCTACACAAAAATGTTCTGGGCTGAGGAATTCCTTATGAACATCCAGCAGGCGGAGAGGCTGTTGGAGCAGTATGTGGAGAAATTTGTGAGCGTGTTACATCTGGTGATTAACGTGTGTTTTCAGATGGAGCTAAAAGATGACCAGTTGTTTTGTTCCGTGACTCCTGACGACTGCCACACCCGTAGCGGAATTTATTAACTATGTCCTTGCTCTCAGTAATTCCAACTTCTATGTCGATGTGGAAGATTGTAATCTTCCCCCCATCCGAAAACACGCGGACGCTCCAGCTCACCACCAGCCAGCATCATTCACCCGCTGCTCCAACAAGCTCACTCCCTCCGGTCCTCCCTCTCTCTCCCCAGTTCTCCAGAGCTCCTCCCTCATCCTCAGCCCAGAACCCGTGGCCCGCTCTCAGACTCCGGCCGCGGCCCGTGCTCGAGTCGGCCTTCCGCCGCCCCACGCTCAAATCGGCTGGAAGCTGCTCCGCGCTTGAATCAGCCTGCAGCCACCCCGCGCTCTGGGCCGACGGCTTCTCATATGGCAAGCCACATGTGCCATAAGGACGTTATGGACCATTATGTATTACTCTCTCCTTCGTCTCCGCAGGTCCCGTCCAGCTCTCCCACATCTCCGCGGTGGGTAATGTTACACCTTACTCCTTATTTGGTCTTTCCTGTTCCGTTTCTGATTATGATGTCATTGTTTAATCATTCACACCTGTCCTCGTCTCATTAGCCTGGGTATTTAAGTTTGATTCAGTTCCTTGTTTGTTTGTTGGGTCTTAAAGTCATTTCATGTTATTTTCGTTGTGTTTGCGTGTGGTTTCCCTGCTGTTCCTGTTCGTTCCTGTTCCCTGGGTTGGATTATATTAATAAAGTGTGTGTTCCTGACTTCCTCGTCCCTACTCCTCCTTCCCGGACATGACGCCTGACAACAGCTTTGAAATGACATGAGGGTGAGTAACTGATGACAGAATTCAGGCTTGGGTGAATTATCACTTAATGTTAAATTCTACATACCCAGGGGGTTACTTCTGATGAGGCAAAGGAGGCAGTATCTCTGGAAAAATAAATGGATTAGGAAATAATCCACAGTACAAAAATGAACGAACACAAATATTACAAAATATGACATTAAAAAGTATATACCATTTGTTTTGTGATAGTCCAACAGCAACAACAGCAATTATACTTACCATGAGAGGTCTTATCTCTCATGTCTCCTCTGAGCCCAATAAATTTTACCAGACCACACAAAGTGTGTCTCTATCATGGTATGATTGGATATAATTGGATGTAATTGGATATAATTACGATCAATTAAAGTGATAAATCCCACATCTTGTTTTTTTTTTTTTTTTTCGTATATTTTGAATGATTTTGAAACAACAAAGCTACTGCTGTTCACGGAACTGTAATTACCCATTATGCAATGTGATATAGTCTGGTTCGTTGGTCCTATGGATCGGATAGCTTTCTCATAGAGCCGAAACCACCTCGTTCAGGCGATCTTAGACTGATTGTTTTGGTGCGGATCCGAGTGTGATTGGCGTGTTCACATATGCCCAAATAAACTGAGCTAAGGGGGAAATGCGCCAGGTTACGAAACAAAATGCTAGGTGTGAATGCACCCTAAGATTTCAAGATTTCATTAGGAAATTCAGTCAATAAATACCATTTTGGCTCTCCTTAATGTGACATGATAGATCGCTGTAGCTTAAACTGGGTACTCGCTTGTGCATAATCAAACACAAAGCAAAAGATTTGTGACAGTTTCATTTTTGCTCTGGATCCCGCTCCACCAACTGGACAGGGGTGGGAATTACAATTAGATCACTCTCAGTGTAAACTGTCTGTTGTCGCCATTTATGAAAGTGTTTTATTTTATTTGTGTTTAAATATTATTTATTTGTGTTTTGTTTAGTTCAATTTGTTAATTAAGAAAGAAATTTGTAAGTGTCATAAGGGCGTGGAAAAAGAAAGGGAGTGGGACAGATACATTTTTGACGACTTCAAATGTTCTGTTTTTTCATAAAATTCCTTCTTTTTCATTTGTTATAATTTGTATCCTAACTTTAATATAATTCTGTTGCTGAGTTATTTATCGAATAAAAATCCAAAACAAACATATCTTGGAATGAAGTGCGTTCAGAACAAAGCCCGCTGCCATGCAAAAGGCCAAGGCACTGTCAAAGTGATGGATGGCCTTCAGATTTTTCTGACACTAATAAAAAATTCTGCAAATGACGGACACACATTGATGCTGGCAGGCTAGCGTGTCAGGACAAATGAAGCTCAACACGTAACCTTCCTAATGCCCTGTAAGCCAGATAACGGCCCACCAGGGGTGCCAGATATCTGAAGCAAC